>APFE030984979.1:709-26893 GCA_000404065.3 Pinus taeda
ATATTTCTTTCTCATACATTTGTTATTTTCGAGAGTGTTTTTGGCACTTGTATTTTTTCGTTATTACCATTTATGCATAATTGTTTTAGCACAATTAGTAACCTTTTTGTCTTTTATTCATAATTATTATTAATTTTAGTTAAAATTAATTAAAATGAAACTATTTATTGCTAAAGGATAATAGTGCGGAGCATATGCACTTGTCCACACAATGATCCTTACAAAACAAGCTCATTAGTTAAGAAAATGGCAAATGCAAACCACAAATCGACAAAGGTGAATTGTTGATGTGAGATTTGTATTTTATTTTTATTATTCCGCATTTGCTATATGTTGTTATTACCATTTCCGCAAACACATAACAAAAATGGCCTTGCAACATCTTAATAATCTCTCAAGATTCCATTGTATTCATTTCCACGTTCAACAACCTGAATTAAAACTAATATCAAAAGGCATTACAATTAAAAGATTTCTCTATATTTTCCTTGTCTCACACAAATTCTGCACATGCATTTGTTCTCTGGACAATCTCCACACATGGATAACCATCTTCGCACAACTCCAATTAAAAGACTTCTCTGCATTTTCCTTATCCTGCACAAATTATATGCATTTGTTCTCTGCACAATCTCCGCACATGAATAACCATATCCACAAAACTCCTTCCTAGATAATAATTAAAAATTCCATTGTGTGAAAGAAGCTTTCAAGATTTAATTGTATGGTTGTCCTTGCCTCTACTTCTTCTTAATTGATTCTCTTTGCAGAAATATTTTCAGTCTACGTTCGCATTAAAGGCTTTTATTGCCAATAGTTTAGTATTAGAAATGAATACTTTATGCTTATATTATTGGTAATATTTCAATTGTAAATAATTAGGGGTATATGTGGAAGTGTGGATGAGTTATATTGTGCAGAGGAAGCTTTCAATGCTTTCAATGTGTTTTTGAATAGCTTTCTTAGCACAACTAGTCGTTTTCTTGTATATATGTTATTAAATCCTTATTCGAGAATGATTTTCAAACTTGCATTTTCTCTTTATTTTCACCTCTGTTTTCTTGTATATACAATATTAAATCCTTTTTGAGAGTTTTTTTTCGCACTTGCATTTTCCTGTTATTGCCACCTTCGCACAACTTCTTTCACACAATTAGTAACCGTTTTGTCCTTTTGTTCATAATTATTATCTATTTTAGTTAAAATAAATTAAGATGAAACTATTTATTGGTAGAGGATAACAATGCATAGCATATGCACTTTTCTGCACAATGAGCCTTACAAAACAAGTTCATTAGCTAAGAAACTCGCAAATGCGAATTAGAAATTGGCTAAGGTGGATCGTTAATGCGGGGTTCACATTCCATTTTTATTATTCCACATTTTCTATATCTCATTATTATTGTTTCTGCATATGCATAATGAAAACGACCTTGTAGCAACTTATTTCGGGTTTGGAAAGCTTTGTCCACACAACTAATTGTTTTGCCATTTAAGATCTCAAAATTCCATTTTACTTTCAACCAACTGAATTAAAACCAATATCAAAATGCATTACAATTAAAAGGCTTGCATTTTCCTCACCTTGCACAAATTTCGCACATGCATTTATTCTCCTCATAACCTCCGCACACCAATAACCATGCCCGCACAACTCCTTCCCTAGATAATAATTAAAAAGTCAATTGTGTGGAAGAAGCTTTCAAGCTTTCATTGTACAATTGTTTTTGTCTCTATTGATATTTAATTGGATTTTTCTTGCATAAAGTTTTTTAGCTTACGTTCACATTAAAGTCTTTTACTGCCAATAGTTTAGTATAAAAAATGGATACTTTATGCTTATATTATTGATAATATTTTAATTGTAAATAATTAGGCATATGTGCAGAAGTGTGGATGAGCTGTATTGTGGAGACAAAGCTTTCAATATGTGGATTGCCCCAATTAGCACAAAAGGATTTTATTGTTAATATTTTATTTAGTATTAAATAAGGCATATTTTATTAATAACATAGTCTATGCTTAGATAACTATTTAATTGATTATATTCGATAAGCTAGATCAAGGTTCTATGGCTTGGAAAAATCAAAGCATTGGAACAACACCTTCTGCATCCTGCACAATGGAAACTAATAATATTAATCATTCCACAAACATACATAGCTCTAAAATCAAAAGCCCTACACAACTTCTTTTCCGTACAAAATTCGTAATCCACACAGTAAGCTCCACAAAATGAAACATGATAATATTCCCTGGTCTCCTGCACATACCCTGTCCTCTATAAACATTCATACGATATACGATCTATAAATTTGTCAAATTGTCTCCGCACAATGACTAGTGTCGCCTGCTGTTCCCCCCCTCCCCTTATATTATTAATAATATTTTAATTTTTTCGGAAGTGTGAAGAAATTTCATTCTGTGGAGGAAGCTTTCGATGTATGATAAATAATGTGTATATGTTTGTCTTTATAGATAATTAAGTGGAGTCCACATTTCACCTAGATTTCTGTCTTAGCACATGGATAGACTATGCCACAACAAGTAGACATTTTAATAAACTGTTAACATATACGAAGTTATTGCTAATATATTAATTGTAAATATTTCAAATATCTATTTCTTCAAGCTCTTATGCGGGAAAATATATGCATTGTGTACTAACTGCTAATATTATTTCTCATATTTTAGTTATAACTACTACTATTTAAGTGATTATATACAAAACTACATTAATATTGAATATGGGTGTGGTTGTGAGTGCATATTTCACCGATGTTTCTATGTCAGACTATGCTTATTCTGCTTTGCTTTCTCTTCACAATGATGTCTGCAAAGCTTCATCTGCACATGATATATCTTTATGCTTATGCTTGTATCTCCAAATATTCTTCAAATAAGTCATTTGTGTGGAAGTGCATAAGAAGTACATTGTGCAGAGAGAGCTTTCAATGTGCAAAACACTGCACTTGTCACTGAATGTTTTTATTGCTAACATTTTAGTATTAAACAATTCATATTTGTTGTTCACAATAATCCCAAGTCAACTACTACACAATGGAAACTAACAATATTAATCATTCCAAAAAGATACACAAATCTAAAATCAAAAGATCTACACAACTACTCTTCTGTACAAACTTCATAATCCGCATAGTAAAAGCTCCGCACAACGATTTGTGTAGCCTACCACCGCCCTAGCCCCCTCTTATCTTATTAATAATATTGTAATTTGTGCAGAAGTGAAAAGAAATTTCATTGTATGGAGGAATCTTTTAATGTACGATAAATAATGCGTATATGTTTGTCTCTATAACTAATTAAGTGGGGTCCGTAATTTGGCACATTTCTATGTGAGCGCATGGGTAGACTATATCAAATAACGTAGCTATTTTAGTAAACCGTTGACATATACCGAGTTATTGCTAATATTATAATTGTAAATATTTTGAATATTTTGAATATATGTTTCTTCAAGCTCTTATGCGGGTGGATATATGCACTTTTTACAAATTGCTAATATTTTTGCTCAAAGTTTAGTTATAACTACTACTATTTAAGCGATTATGTACAAAATTGTAGTAATATTGAATATGAGTGTGGTTGCGAGTGCATATTTCACCAGCATTTCTATGTCAAACTGTGCTTGTTCTGTTTTTCTTTCTCCACACAATGATGTCTGTAAAGCTTCATCCGCATACGCTATATCTTTATGCTTATGTTCGTATCTTTGAATATGCTTGAAATAAGGTATTTTTACGGAAGTGCATAATTAGTCTATTCTGTGGAGGAAGCTTTCAATGTTTGAAACACCACACTTCACGCTAAATGTTTTTATAACTAATATTTTAGTATTAAACAATGCAAATTTGTTGTTCATAATAAGATTGAGGAAACTGCTGGGTTTATACGATATTGTTGCTAATATTTTAGCAATAAATAATGGATATCTGCCTATCTCTGCAACTAATGAAGTGGGGTCCACTTTTTGTCTATATTTCTATCTTAGCCCATGCTTGTTCTACACTAGTTTCTCCAACCAACAATGTCTGCACAACTTCGTATGAAAATTTTATGTCTCGAGACATATGTAAAGTTACTACTAATACTTTTAAGTGTAAATAATGCTTATTTTTAGATATTTCAAATATCTATTTGTGTAGGCTCTTGTGGAAGTGCTCTTTGTGCCTATTTCCACATTTTTAACTAACTTCTAATATTATAACTGATAGTTTAGTTAAAAATAATGCATATCAATACTCAATTCAATAAACCGTAGGTCATTCAGTAATTTCAGAACAAAAAGAGACCTTTGTATATATTTGACCACACAAAGTTTGCACGAAATGCCTTTATTGCTAGTAGTATTGCTAATAATTTAGTTATAGATAATGCATATCAATAGTCAATTGATTAAATGTTACGTGGAATGCATAAAAAGTTATGTACAAAACCGCATTTCATTGAACAAAAGCTTTGCTTGTCTAGAGGAAGTTTAAAGTACATAGAAGGTTGTTTTGTGCAAAACTCTACACTTCACACTAAAATATTTTATTGTTAATATTATTGGTAATATTTTAGACTTGAAAAATCAATTTTCTCATCATTAGATAGATTCATAGTTATGGCTTAAACGATTTACTCAAATATTAACTCAAATGAACTGCATTCAGCAATAATGTTAAATTGTATTTTAATCGATAATGAAATATGAGATATAAAACAAAATTTGAAAGAATATGGTCAAATACAAATAAAAAACGTTGTCATACAATTGATATAGTCAAGTGGTTTTGAATGCAAAATAGTTCTTATAGTTCAATTTGTAAATAACAACTAGTTCACAGTGTGTTTAGATTTAAGGCATAGGCATTAAAAACAAATTTTATCAGCAAGATCAAAACTAATTTAATTTAATTTATATCTATGATTTTTGGATTTATTTTTTTAAGTACGATATTCCTTGTGTAAATATTTGATTGTGCAAAAGAAAGTTGTTGTGCTCAGTGGAACTTTTCATTGTAGTATTATATTATTAAGAGATATATGTCTATAATTCCAACTCATTTCTAGATGTTCAATTTCGTTTAAAGCAACAACATAACTCTAAATGTAATAAAAAAATTGAAAACATATTTTTGGAAATTTATAGAAAACATTATGGAATAATCAAATGTCAATGAGTGTGGCCATAACTCAGATTTATACGAGAGCATATTCGAAACATGGTCTTCAAAAGAGAAAATTGCTAAATAGAATCACAATTGTCCAAAGAAAACTCTAAAGTAAATGGATTTGTTGTAGTAGAAATTGGTGTTCTGCTTGCTTGAACAATATTTCCAACTAGAAAAAAATAATCTGTAAGATGTATTATGAGTCCATGACTCATTGAAGAAACATGTTGACCATTCTTTTAATGTAGTCCTCGTCGGGAGAAACTCGAGCTTCCATTTTCACATTTTTCATGAAAATCTCTTTTTTCAATTTCTCTAGTTTCTTCCTACATGTTGTTGGGCATGGAATTCCCCCACAGCATGGTTTGGGGTTCAAAGCCCAAGTTTTGAGTAATATTGTCGTAAAAACTTTGCGAATTGCGGGTGTGGAGCGCGAATTCTATGTTAGAGTCATAGGGCTGTTCACCCTAAGTTTTGAATATAGTGTCGGCCTACCCATGGTCCGCGGACCATGGGATTGTATAAATAAAGTGAGGCTCCAAGTTCTAAAGTAGTGAAGTTAAGTTGAAAAGGGGATGGAGTAAAAGATAGCAATCATAGAGAAAAATCTAGTATCTTGGGTCGTAGTAATAGGAATAGGCTCTGCAGCTGAGTGTGCAGAGGCCTAGTAGAGTCTGCGCTAAGTGCATGGACCCCTACAGCTGAGTGCGTAGGGCAGAGTCAAGTCTGTAACCAAGAAAGAAGAATAATAAAGAGAAGTTTTATTTGAATTTCGTGTATCTGTTCTTATGTTATTACATGCTTAATATCAAGTGCAATTATATTGTTTATTTACTGTGCACTTTTGTATGAATGGTGAATATTGTTAAGTATAAATGAAAACATACATATAAGCTAAGTTAATCCACTAATATTGGGTGTCTAGTGAGGGTTTGGGTAATAGAACTGCTCAGGCCCCGAGTAGGGTTGCACGAAGGCAACATCACCGGCTGCGAGGTACTGATAAGTGCGTGTAACGACGTATTCATAGAGTCAAACTATGGACCTATAGAACCCATTAGACATCCCAGGGTGCGAAAACCTGGTTCTAGCACCCTCCCATACTACTTTGGGTGAGACCTCAGTCCGCGCTCTGCGGACTACTGCTGAAAGGGCCAGTAGTACCGAGATGTGTTTGACTAAATCATCTCTGAACCTGGGCCAGGCCTCAACAAGCCAACAAATGGTTCTGTTGCTGCGACCAGGATCTGCATAAGGGATGTCTGATGTCGTGTGACCAGAATCCAATGAAGAAATAAATTGAAGGGTGGTTAGACAGAAAGATTGACGAGTTCGCGGCGTAGGAAAACAAGAATCTATGAGTATCAAAGGAACAGTGGTTGGAGTGCTACTTATATATGGAAATCCATGAAATTTTATTTGCATCCTTTCCCTTTGAGTTGTATGAGTGGATCGTGAAGCTAGCAAACAGTTAGGGAAGGTGTAGGCTCGACAAACCAATTGTGTGGACTCCAAAATTAGTGCATAGACTAGAAGCATCGGAATATAAGGTCACACGCACTGTGAACCATTGGCTCAATCGGAATATAGGAGGATTTATCACTGAGTTCACAATAGACACGACAGTCAGCTATAGCGAGGCAGAACGAAGCTTCCTCAAAGGACCGCAAGGTAAGTACATTAAATCTTTGAACACTTGGATTAAGATTTTATTGTGTGAAAATCAGGTTATGTGAATAAATTGACGTTTCGGGCTACGCAAAGTGGCATGATCTATAGAAATGAAGGTAGCGCAGAAATAGAGAATAACCCCTTAATTTCGCCTTGGCGGGAAAGCGAAGAAGAGCTCGTGAAATTTTCTCTGAGAAGCGCAATTAGTCTAATAAGACAACGAATTCCACGCCTACCACCTCCACCTACACTCCCACCAGCCTCATCATCTTCACCTCCATCTCCGCCTACACCACCTCTACTACCACCACAATTCAATATGGCAAGCGCGATAAAATTTCCAGTATTCAGGGGAGTAGGGAACGAAGATCCAGACCAATTTTGTTTCGTGGTAAGGGTCGTATGGGAAGCACAAGGAGTCGTGGATGACAATATAAAGAAGGCAACATTGGTGAAAGCATTGCAGGGTCACGCACTGACATGGTCCATTAAGCATTCTAATGACCATCCGAATGCAAGGATTGCAGATATCCAGGCTATGCTGAATAGGGAATTTAGCAGGCCAAAGTCGGAGACACAATTGATTATCAGGTTTAAGGAGATCGTGATGCTTCTAGGTGAGACCCCATGGGATCTGGACTAGAGACTGAAGAGTATGATTCATGAAGCCAACATGACCTTGACAGATGGGCAACACCTCACATGGTTTGTAGTGTCACTAACACCGCATCTAAGAACAGTATTATCGTAGAAGAAGTTATCCACCTAGGCCAAAGATTTGGAGATTGCAATGAGACTGCACGAGACCCCAATAAAAGATCCTGGTCTAGGAGTCCAACAAATCCACACGTAACTACAAAATTTGTGTCTAGAAATGCAAAGTTTGAAATAGGACAAGACAACTCCGCAAGAAGCGTGCGAGGAGGTATGGTGCATAAAATGCAAGGGCTAGGGGCATGACAAGGACCATTGTCCAATATTCATGAATTATTTGGTGGGAGGAGGGCCAATTCCATTAAGACCAGAGGCACAAGTAGGACTGAGCGTGGTGCCTGCATTATGGTGCACAATTTGTCAGATAGGAGGAAAACATGCTACAGATAATTGTCATCTATTGCAGAAGTATACGCAGACGTCCTAGCAATTGTTTTATAATTTCTATAGGTCATTAGGCCATGATGAGCACACCTGTAGAAGCTATGAGCTAATGATGGATTAGACTCCTGTCTACAGGGTGTAGGCCGAAACACGAGTCCTTGACCCAAATGCGAGAATGGCGCGTACTGGATTTCAGGGGTGTGGTTGAGGTCGAGGTGGAATGGGACCAGGAAGGGGTCGCGGACAACTAATTTGTTACAATTGTGGAGGGCCAAGGCACTATGCATGTGATTATACGAATCCGATGAGAACATCATGTTTATACTATACTCAGTTTGATCATGAGGTATAATACTGCCTACATTAATAGCGAGGCTACACGTGAAAGGGGTACTCTAGCCTCCCCCAACTCAGAATTTGCAAATGATAAGGTTTGAGCCGTGCGAAAAGGACCCGAATGTAAACATAGTTCTAAGAAGCAGTGTCATGACAGGAGATAACAAAGGTAAACAGCTTGAAGAAAGTGTGTGGGTTCGCAAGGCTCCCACAAAGGAACCTAAATTTGATTTAGAGCGTGCGAAGGAGACATTCCTTTTCTTCAATGGTCACTACCTTTCTCGAGACGTGTATGAAACTGCTACATGATACTAAGGTTGTGAAAGGGCTACAGGAACTTATCACTAGGTGCATTGGGTCAGGAGAACTGCACGTAGTCCGGAAACTCAAAAAGCACACATCGCGAATAGGGAGGGAAATGAGATTGACTGCGCAAATCAGGGAGCATGAAATGGATCAAGTAATTCTGGATCTAGGATCGAATGAAAATGTACTACCAAAACAAACATGGGAATGCATGGGCAGACCTGTGTTACAATGGTCTCCTATTCAATTACGAATAGCAAACCAATAAAAGATCTTACCCATGGGAAGATTGCAAGGAGTAAAGGTGGATATTGAAGGTGCAAGCATATTGGCCGATTTCAAAGTGATATAGATTGTCAATGACAACAATCCCTATCCTGTGCTACTAGGAATAGACTGGTCCATTGATATGAACAGAGTAATAAATCTAAAGAAGTGAAAATTGATTTTTGAGAAAAAGTCACCATGCGTAATAGGTGAATCCTACAGCGGATGGCTAGATTTCGTGGGAGCGTGAAAGCTCCTCCACATTAGATTTAGATGAGGAAAGAGAACGATGGTAGAATCGGTTACACGAGGTAACCACACTCAATTGCAACATGATGGTTAGATCAATGTATTGCGTGACAACAGAGGTAAGGGATCTACCTATGTATGACGGGTTGATAGCGATGGATGAATTCCTAAAAAAATTTGAAAGCGCAGTACCAGAATAGAACCGACTCAATGCACTAAAATGGGCACTGCACACGATGCCCACAAGGTGGTGGGTTACACATCAGAGAAGTATTGAGAGCTAGTGCGAATGCAGAAGAGGGATGCTTATATGATTTGGAAAACCCCAGCAATAGATAAGAGCTGGTTGTGAGGGGTGAAAAAACTTACTCGCTCACCTTTCTAGATGGGTACAAGCATATGGTACGTAGCCCGCACGAATGCACACTGCTATCATGATAGGAAACATGAACAACAAACAGAATCAGGCAAGACAAGGCCGCAAATGATGAATCATGATAAAACCTAGCATGCCAAACATCATATAGGGGGAAACCTTTGACAAAGTGTGCGAAGTGTTGAACAGGGTCCACCATGTGAGAAGCACCGACTCGGACCTACGCGTACCAGTGGTTGTATGGGCTTAAAAGACTATGTGAAAAACTATGACCACACAAGAGCTTCCGAAGTTGAAGTATGAAGCAGGGGCTGTAGTCCCTGTGGAGCATGTGAAGACGAGTCCACGCATAACAACACCTGTAGATACGAGGGTCCACTACGACTGGAATGAAGAAATCACATAGTGCGAAACAGAACATATAAGACTTGAGGAAGAAATCTGACAGGGAGACTTTAGACTTCACGAACTTGAAAAAACTTGGGTACGGCTAAGGGAGAAAAGCATTTTAATGGATGCAGAGGTCAAGACACTGGAAAACAAAATAAAGGAAGCATTTCTCATTGAGAAATCGAGGATGGTAAGGCAAGGTGCATACAGTCATACCAACAAATTGGAAGGCTATCGTCATGAATTGATTAATCTGCTACCATGGTTGAGACTGCATCTCGCTAAACGAAGTGACCAGGGCAACGTAGTACAGATAGTAGAGTGTGCAATGTTGATCACTACAAGGAAATATGGGGATTCTTTGTGAGCCATGGTGGAGAATGAGATGAAACCCCGCACGGGTGGTGTGCCCACTTGACTAGCTGTAGGAAGGATAGTCTTAGCACTCCAAGCAATTGAAAGGGATCGCGAGACTATAAAATATTCTACTTGGGGGTTGCGCAATATGAGAGATGCGTGCAAGAGCAGGACGTCACAGGGTTCGTGACCGCGCACGGAGGGCTGCGCTGCTGCATGGGTCGGCTGGGAAGTGATCGTCGGTGTCACTATTCATCACGAGATGTCTGATTTGAGGCCAAATGGATCAGGCGACATGCATTTAAGGTGAAAGTTATGGGAAAGATTTGGGAAAATCTGCCGCCAAGAAAGCATTGATGGCCCGAAATGGGGGGGAACAGTTGAATTTGAATTCAAAAGGTGCTATAAAACTCAAAGGGCTAGCCAGCAGATAACACTTGGTCATTTGAGCATTGAGTGGTTGAGCAGAGCACAGAGTGTTGAGAGCTGAATGATAATAGAGCCTCTAAGTTTGCAAGAGACAAGATACTGTGTAGAAATGATGACGGCCACTAAGGATGGGTTGGGAATTGAGGAAGGAATCGCCGACGAGGCCGCGTAGACCCCCATGGTACAAGATGTTCTCGAAGGCACTGTGGTTGTGACATAAATCCCCAAATCACCACAGATGCCGAGGCCAAAGAAAGATAAGCAGGCAATGGGACCAATATGCATGTCTTCAAGGAATTTGTGACACATCAACTTATCAATGGAAGGAAAAGGGAAGGTAGTCACGATTGAAAGAAATGAGGAGGAGGAAGATTTGCAAGCCTTGATTTCCACCACAAAAGAAGAAGAAGATGTGGAGGAGGTCTTCCAACCATTGCGCTCTGCCACGAAATTACACACATATGTCCCTCTGCAGAAGGGAAAAGCCAAAGTACCGAAGGATTTGGATGCAAAGAAGAGTTCACTCTTGACTCCACTCCTCCCTGATGGTATTGTCTTTGAGGGCTCACACCTAGGCTGCGTACCCACCATGAAGTTTGAAGACTGGGACCTTGCCAATAGTGAAAAGTTCGCGCATGCAGAGACGGAAAACCTGATGAAGCAGAATATAGAGGGGGTAGTGATAGTGTTAGAGTCGCGAAAATGGATACGCAGTGTGGAAAAGGCTAGGTTGCTGCACTTGATATGGATTCCACATTTTCATCGTGTGTGCATCACCATTTTCGTCATTAGGCAGCTGCTCTACCTAGTGCATGATGGGTATCTATGGTTGGAGAAGCCTATTCCCATCACGGCAGACCTCATCCGTCAGATTTCTTGGCTTCCTTGTAAGGGAAAGTACCCTGCGATGATAGTCGGGAAAAGTAGTGATTTGGATCTCGCAGAGGCCGTGAAGAAAAAGTATAAGTTGGAGAAAAATAAGAGGGGCTACACCATCTCTAGCATCAAGGATAAGGGGGTGCGCATAGCCACCCAACTCCTAGCTAGTAAAGTGATGAGAAAATGCTACGCCGATGAGGTACCAATGCTGGTGGTCACGTTGGCCAAACAATGCACAGAAGGGGTCTAGTTCAACTGGGCTGAGTTCCTCTACGAGGAGTTTTTGTTAAACTATCACGAAGCCTAAGAATAGGGTAAGACCTTCCACTAATCGTGGTTTCTCTTATCCATCTTGCTGGTAGTGGGAGAACTTCTGGAGGATAGTTAGTTCCTGAACATTGAGCGAGACTTACCAGAGGCCGCTAAGTATGCTTCACTCTGGGCCACCAAGGACGTGAAACAAATTCATGATATAAACATTTTCTGGGTGCTCATGGAGGCAAGCATCCAAATGTGGATAAATAGGAGGCCACGCCTATCACCGAAAATGCACAATAGTTTGTAGAGTTTTGCAGACTTCAAGGAGGATATGCACAACATCTACATCAAGGCACGGAAGGATCCGATGAAGCAGTGGACGAAGCTACCATTTGTAGCCACTGATGACGCGATCTTCACAGTATTAGAGACATGGCCTCTTGAGTGGCATGCCCTAGATTTTGCAGAACTAGAGAGAGAGGCAACACAGAAAAATAAGGATGATGCCAAGCTGCGTGTCACCCAACTAGCCCTAAGAAGGTGGAACGAAAAAGCAGTAGCTGAGGTAAGAGTAGTCCGTGAAGCGGCATAGGAAGCTGCAGAGCAAAAGAAGGCCGCAAATGCAACAGTAGTAGTGCAGACACTATAGGTTGCAATGGTACAAGTAGAGGAGGGCCAAGCAACGTCCTCAGGGTAGGAGGTAGAGGACACAAAAATAGTAGAAGGGAGCATGGATCTAGGGACTACATCCACACAGCCCAAACGGCTGCACATCGCAGAGAGATTGGGTCCAAGGAAAAAGGTCAAGGCCTCGAAGCTGGCCATTGATCTAATCACCTTAACTGAAGGTGATATCCATGACATCGGCGAGATGGTCCGTGATGTCACCAGTGAAGTGATCCAGGAGTTTATGATGGAGCATTAGACTATGTTGGGGGCCCTACAGGTGTAGATGCAAGTGTTACATGTGTGGCCCCCTCAGGACGGTACCTTGTCTACCCACGTCACAGTAGGCATGTTAACATCAGAACAGATGTTGCGCGCGAGGATGGCCAACACGATAGTATTTCCAAATGCAATGCTAATCTTGGAAAACACAATGGATCAGGTGACACTTAATATTATGAAAGGCCTTGGCCTCAATTTGGCTTCTCTTTCCCAGGACACACTATATCAGCTTCAAGATGGGATAATAGCATAACTCTGCGCTAGGGAGAGCCACACAATCCAGGTTCTGTGTGAGTAGAAGATTAATATAGAACAACTTAGCTTGCAGTGCAATGAGTTGGTGTCATAGAACCAAAAGTTGGTACAAAGAGTTGATGACGCTTTCTGGCATGTCCTAGAGTTTTCCATTGTAGTAGATCTACCAACAGAAGTGCAGATCCACTGTTTGGCAAGCGGAGTCCGCAATGCGCAAGAAGAAACAACAAGAGTGTAGCTGGAGCTGAATCTCTAGCTTGTCGAGTTGTGGTTGAAGGCATAGCCTTCCACTCCCCCATAGGTTAGAGAGCAGCATGCCAACGTTATTGCAGCAGGGATGGAAGAGATTGGAGGTCCAGTGCGCGACTATACCAACATGTTGGAGCAGGCACTTGAGGTCCTCACGACGTTGTAGGAGGACCCCAACATCCAGATACTAGAGATCAAGGCACGTGAACTCTAGCAATAGTATGATAACATCAAAGGGACTGTGCAGATAGTAGCCCTTACTCAGCAGCTTGCAAGAATGCAACAAGCCAAGGCACTAAAGGAGAAGGTGGATGTGGCATGCCATAAGGAAGCAGTTCTCAAGGCGTGCATCCAACCATGGATTGATGAAGCCTTCACAATCACAAAAGATATTGAAGGAAATATTGCAAAGATTCGGGGGATGCATGCACAAATGTAGCACATCATGCTGGAAACAGAGGGCTTAGAAGAGAGAATGCAACAGGTACAACAAGCAGCATCTCAGTGCATTGCAGACATCAAGACTGTTCGGGACTAGCTGGAAGGACTCTATACCAAGATCGTCACACCAATAGAGTGACTCAAAGGTGAGCCACAATGTTGGTGTTGGGGGCTTGTTGGGCATGGAATCCCCCCAAAGCATGATGTGGGGCTCAAAGCCCAAGTTTTGAGTAATATTGTTGTAAAAACTTCAAGAATTGCGGGCGCGGAGCACGAATTGTATGTTAGAGTGATAGGGCAGTCTGCCCTAAGTTTTGAATGTAGTGTTAGCCTACCCATGGTCCACAAACCATGGGATTGTATAAATAGAGCGAGGCTCTAAGTTGTAAAGTAGTGAAGTTAAGTTGAAAAAGGGATGGAGTCAAAAAGATAGCAGCCATAGAGAAGAGTCTAGTATCTTGGGTTGTAGTAATAGGAACAGGCTCTGCAGCTGAGTGCGCAAAGGCCTAGTAGAGTCCGCAGCTGAGTGTGTGGACCCTTGCAGCTAAGTGCTCAGGGTGGAGTCGAGTCTATAACCAAGAAATAAGAATAATAAAGAGAAGTTTTATCTGAATTTCGTGTATCCGTTCTTATGTTATTACATGTTTAATATCAAGTGAAATTATACTATTTATTTATTACGCGCTTTTGTATGAATGGTGAATATTGTTAAGTATAAATGAAGCGTACATATAAGCTGAGTTAATCCACTAATATTGGGTGTATAGTAAGGGTTTGGGTAATAACACTACTCGGGCCTCGAGTAGGGTTGTGCGAAGGCAGCATCACCGACTGCGAGGTACTAATAAGTGCGTGTAACGACGTGCATGTAGGATCAAACCGCGGACCTCTAGAACCCATTAAATATCCCCAGGGTGTGGAAACCTGGTTCTAACACCCTCCCATACTACTTCGGGTGAAACCTCAGTCCCCACTCCGCAGATTGTTGTCGAAAGGGCCAGTAGTATTGGGTTTTGTTTGGCTAAATCATCTCCGAACCTTGGTCAGGCCCCAACAAGCCAACACATGTCAACAACCAACCTAGCATTATTCTTATTAATCTTGGAAAAAGAAATTATCCATGTGTCAGTATGTTTTGCAGTAAAATCAATGATGCTGTCAAATGTTTTTGCCATTTTCTACTTTTTCTCACACAATTGAATTTGAAACATGTCCTTTGAAATTAACTCAAAATCCTACAGTGTACCTAGGCTATCTAAGCCTTTAATAATTTCCTTTTCCCTAAAATAGGCATCATATCTACTTTTGGATACTTCACTAGAAGAAAACTTGATATTCTCAAGTATAGTGACCCTTTCCGCCCATCCAACTTCCAATTGCTTCATTCACTCAACATTTGGTAACTATTGGTTTTGCTTTTTGAAATTAGAGAGTATTGCTAGCCTACGCTTAAAAGTATTTAGTTCATTTTTGACGAATTTCTTGTCTTATGTAAGATTACTATTAACCAAGTCTGTAAATTTTGTTATTTTCTCTTGCAAACACGTTAAATCGAACTGCTTTCCAAACATCCTCAATAATTTCTAATCTTTCACATATGTTGTCAAGGATATATGTCTTCACTGCAATAATCATATTCACAACATTTTTGAATGTTTATGTTGTTGCAACAACAATACTTGACAATGAAGGTGACCATACTGCCAATGGAGTCATTAACAAAGGAACTATATTTTTAATGTCTTGTAGTTCTTTTAATTTCCTTTTCAACATATAATGTTCTAAAAGCACGTTGGTAACACTAAGTAATTGCATCATTGGTATATTGTTGCAATACCATGAGTCCCATTGTATCAATGTCAGACATATCAATATCCACGTGTTCCTCTCAATTTTTTGTTGGTCTTTTCATACTTTCCATTTTTCCATCTAATAGGACGTTCATCAAAAATAATTCCCTCTTCTGTAATTTCCTCCATTATTTTCCGATTTTCTGCTAAAAGAGTATCAACCTAGTTAAGTTTCTCACTGCTATCACTTTATACATATATAGCTTGTTCAATGCTTTCTATATTGATGACACTTTTGGACTTGGGCATTTGAACTGCCTGCATTTAGTCTGGAAATATTTTAAGGAAACTATCTTTCTGATGTCGACGACTTGCTGACTGACCAATAACTGGTTTTCCAGAACCAAGATTTTTTCTTTTTTCCTGAGTTGTGGATGATGTTGCACCAGTAACAGGTGTGGAAGGTGAAGATTGTTATGAAATATTTAACGATTTTTATTTATGTATTTCCTCAATTATTCTTTGGGCATCCATTGTTGATATTTAATACTTGATTTCCTACAAATTTAATAAACTATGTGCTATGTAAACATATTTTCTTGCATATTATGACATGAAAAAATTGCACTCGTTCTTTTTGCACATGCAATTTAGGTTATTAGGGAAAATCAAATGCACATATCAGAGGAAAAATAGGAATCAATAGTGAATTGATAAGATTCAAAGAGAAAATATAAATCCCTAAACAGTTGGTAGAGTTCTTCTATTCATAAAATTCATAATGAGAAAATACAAATCGCTAAACAATTTTGCACAAAAGTAAATACATTGTAGAGAGAATTGCGAAAGAACCTGAGCAAATAAGAAAATGAATTGTTGAATACTGCTAAATCCACTAAGAAGTGAGACCAAGAAAGTATTCGCTAGAGAAAATATGTATGTTTCAGTTATTTTTTGTTGGTAGATTCAAATATCACTTCGTTGGTTGTATACTTGGAAATAGCTTGGTTTGTTTAACCACTACTCATATTCGTCTCCAATGTTGCGTAGATTCCCATTTTCTATTGCAATGGAAATCCCTAGCTGTTCCTAATTTTCGTGTGCAAACTACCATATACGACACTCTTAATAAATAACAATTGAAAATATCAAAGCCAATGTTTATGGGAATTAATAGAAATAAGTATCGATATTGCAAAACCATCTTCTCCACTAACTACATATTTTTCTACTGATTTAATATCATTGAAATACATGCCATACAAACAGAAATTGCGATACAATATAAGATCATTATGTACCTATGATGCATTTTCCATCTTAAATTGCACAAAATCTGCTAATGATTTCGTGAAAATCATATAAGTTTTTGAAATGACTAAATTCAGATATGTAATAATAATAGAAAAAATCACGATAATTATGAAATTTAGCTTTGAAACTGCCAACAATAACTGAACAGTCGTAAATGAATATCATGCATAGACGTGTTTCACTATTTTTATAAAAAATTAATTTAGTTACTGAGTTGGCCCCCACTAGTAAATTGTTGACGATTTGTTTTATTTTGATGCTAACAAAGCTAATTGTCTACAAAGGCCACAAATTTGTCTGAAAAGTTAATTTGTGCAGGACTTTGGCAAATATCATGTTGAAATTTCCATAATCTTCCAATTGAATTTTTCATCTTCTAACAATGGTTTTTGTTTACTAAATTCATTAATCATGATTAATAATACGGTGCTCGTAGTCATCAATACAATTCTTCCATAGTTGTTACCAGATTTAGATCTAATTTATTGACACATTTAACACTTTTTTTTTTGCTAATGCAAGACTCGGACCTTCCAATTCATTAATCAAAAAATAAAGTACATATAATACATCAAAACCCTCATGGTTGTTGACTGGGGAAAGCCCCATCAAAACTGTACCCTGCACCCAAACTCCAAACTTTACATTTCTCAAAAGAAAAATACACAAGGATTCGGACCCGAAAAGACCCTATGGTTGTCTGCAAATAAAGGGCATAAGTCTGCCTAAAATATTAAACTTTGGTTCGGTTTCCCGCATAATAAGCCTTTTTTTTCCCTTTTTCTCCGGGAAACTCTTTTCCCGCCAAACCTAGCCTTCCTCCAAAATCTTGACCGTTGAATCATTCCAAGTGATCTAATGGTTGTAGACCAAAGCGCCAAGAAAATTTGCTCACCCTTTACCGCAAGGGTCCGTTACCCTGCACTAGCGATCTAATCCATTGATTCACCATAAGAGATCCAATAGTGGAGATAGATATCGCACCCACCAACATTCATGGAAGTTAACGTGTGATAAGGGTGGTTTTCCTCCTAGCCCCACCGCCACGTGGAGCTCACCGAGTGGGATCGCCCCCGAAAGGGAAAAACCACTTCTCACTTGTGAGGGTCGAGATCACCTGAAAACCACCCAGGTCACGGAGAACAGGGCAGAAGTGGAGAATCTCTAGTTTCACGGTCTTCAAGTGTCATCTACTCCCGATTGTTCGCATTATCCACCCTTTTTGACCCGATGCCTGAAACATTCGGTGCCTACCTTCCTGTAACCCCTGAAGCCCTTTCTTCCTCGTAAGTACAACTGGAAACTTCATTGAACCAATTAATTTGGGAATCGCTGGTTAACCACTCCCGACTGTTTTCAAAAGACCCCATTGTGAGCTTACCTCTGATCAAGCAACTTCTGTTTAACTATGCCCACCTCCATGGCTCTTTTAAGGAACACTGTATTGTATTCATTTGCTTGGTTTTGACACTCCGTCTTTAGTCTGTTTCTAGGGTACTCTCGCCAATTCATCATTGCCCTATCATCTGTGTAGATCACTCCATGATTGGCTAGCAAATCTGCTAGTTTATTGGCCTTTCTTCACACATGAGCAAAACTGACTGTTCTCAGTCTCTGTAGATGGCTCTGAATCTGTTAGAAGACTTGAATTAGCCTCCAGTTTGTAAAGATTTTTTTTCAATTTTGTTCCCCATCTTATTCTTTTGACTGAATTAATGACCAGCTCGGAGTCAGCTTCAATGATCGTATTTTGGCGATTTTCCTAAACTAGGAACTCAAGGCACTGTTCCATGGCCATTAACTCCGCCATGTTGTTGGTGGCCTTTCCTAAGTGGCAATGGAAGATAAATAGAATATCTCCCTTTTCATCCCTTAACACCCCTCCATGGCCTGCCTTGCCCAGATTACCTTTGGAAGCTCCATCAATGTTGAATTTTAGAAAGCCCTTAGGGGGAGGATGCCAGAAGTCTAGTTCAAGATCCACAATAGAAAATTTCCTGACTAAGCCTTGAGGAACGAGACCCTACAACTCTAGCATACAGAGAATCCTCCAGTTTGCAGCAGAAGGGGGATTTGAGGGAAGATTTCAAATGGTAGTGTTGATCGTTTCCTTAATATGTTTTAGGATCAGATTATAAATAAACTCGGGAGATTTATTAACATTCTTGAAGATTCTATTGTTCCTTTCTTTCCAAACATTCCAAAGAATGAAGCTTGGTGTAAGAGCCCATGCTGAACGAAGAACTTCATTATCCAAAAATTTCTTTCACCATTTGGTGAGAGTATTGAAAAGACTTCCACTATCTCTGTCAGAATGTTGGAAGATAGCTACAAAAGAATCCCACAATCTAGAGGTAAAAATGCAATTGCTGAGAAGGTGTTCCATGGTCTCCTCCTAAGCCTCACAGAGTTGGCATCTAGAAGGCCCAAGGAAACCCCTTTTCCTAATATTATCCCAGGTTAGGATTTTCCTTTACAGAACCAACCACAGAAAAAGTTTAATTTTCATCGAACCCTGATGCTTCCAAAGGTTTTTCCAAATCCTATCTGGAGCCTCGGAATCAAGTTCAAGGAGGATGAGTTTAGCTTATTTGAGATTAAAGTTCCCCTCATTGTATTTGCCCAATCTCAGCTGGTCATTCCCCCTTGAAACTAGAATTTTCCTTTGCTCTAACAATTGCATTAGTATTTCTGCCTTAGTTTTTAGAGGACTATCATTTCAGAGATCAAGTTTTCTCCATTTTGTGCATTTCCTTGAAGTATCAGTTTGATCTCAAAAATCCTTTGCGTGGGTGAGCTCCTTGGTATATGTCTCTACTTTGAGGTTCACAAAGTCCTCCTTTAACAGAATAGGTTCTTGTTGCCATCTATCCTCCCAGAATAAGGCTAAGTCTCCCTCTCTAATTTCCCAAAAGCTATGGTCTTGAATTAAGCTTCTATTATCCTAGGCTTTGTTCCAAATATGAGATCCTCTTATATTCCCATCCATCTTTATGCGATCATTATCTAGCCAAGAACTTGCATATTTTTCTTTCCAAGTGATAGCCCATTGTGCTTTTGGTTCCTTTATTCATCGCCACCATAGTTTTTCCCCTAGAACCTTACAACGAATCTCAGGATCATCCAATCCAAGACCCCCGTGGTTCTTGGGTTTGCACATTTTATCCTAGGCAACTAAGGCCCATTTCTTCCTTTCTTCCCCCTTGCCCCAAAGAAAGTCTCTTTGAATGTTTCTCATTTGATGCAGAATTCCTTTAGGGGCAAGGATAGCTAAAAGCATAAAGATTGGGATTGATTGAAGCACAACCTTTGTGAGGTCCAAGCTGCAAGCCAAGTTTAATGATCTTGTTGTCCATTTCCTGGTCTTGTCTTGCAGCTTACTGATCATCGGATCCCAAATACTCTTTTGTAACAGTTTTGCAGTTAATGGAACCCCCAAGTATTTCGAGGGGAGAGAGTCTCTTTGGAAGCCCAAAATTCTAGATATGTTCCTTTGAATAGCAATTTTAGTATTGAAGAAAAAAATCTTAGATTTGGAAAGATTAGCTTCCATACCAGATGCCATGGCAAAGTCATTAAGGATTTATTTGTAAGCAAGAGCTTCTTTGACTGTGGGTATTCCTTGCATCATTGTCGATGAGTTAAGGCTTGTCCATTGTTAGAGAGTTGAATCCCCCTGATGTTACCAACTATTTTTGCATGCTTGATAGCCCTGCCCAGTCCTTCCATCATGAGGATGAAGAGAAAGGGAGAAAGAGGGTCACCCTGCCTAAGGCCCCTGGAAGGGGTAAAAGTCTCTGAAGGAGAGCCATTGACCAAAATTGAAAAACTAGAAGAAGTAATCAAAGCCAGGATCCATCTTACCCAATTGTGATCAAACCCGAAAGCAATAAGAATTTTCTTGATATAGTTCCAATT
Source organism: Pinus taeda (assembly GCA_000404065.3). Lineage (NCBI taxonomy): Eukaryota > Viridiplantae > Streptophyta > Pinopsida > Pinales > Pinaceae > Pinus > Pinus taeda. The sequence continues at coordinate 21,418 of APFE030984979.1, forward strand.
CAGTTTATCATAAGCTTTGGCTATGTCCAGTTGCATGATCATTCTAGATTTTCTCTTACTAGTAAGGAAGTGCACCACTTCATGAGCTTGGACGATGTTATTAAGAATTTATCTTCCTTGCACATATCCAGACTATTCTTTCGAAACTAGTGAAGGCAAGAGGGGTTTGAGTCAACCACCTTTGATATTATCTTGTAAATCACATTGCATAGAGATATAGGTCTGAATCTATCAGGGGTTTGAGCCATCTCCTGTTTAGGGATCAGGGCTATAAAAGAGGAGCTCAGAGCTTTCAAAATGGTTTTGTGCCTCCTGGAATCTTCCACTACCTGCAGAATATCCTGTTTGACAATATTCTAGCAAGCTTTGAAGAAATAGACATTGAAACCATCCAGGCTTGGCGCCTTACCATTCTGCATTTCTTTGAGAACCCCACTTACCTCCTCTTCAGTCACAGGCTTGTAAAGGTTAACATTATCCTCTCTCGAAACTATCTTGGGTATGTGCTTAGTGAAGTCCCGAATGTAGTGATCTCTTTCATAATAGGTTTCCTGTGCTATGTTTCTAAAGTACTAGACTAGAGCTGCCTCTATATCTTCATGAGATTTGAGATTATTTGCTCTTTTATCCTTTATCAAAGAAATTCTATTTTGAGCTCTATTTTCCATGGTAGATTTGTCAAAAAATTTTGTATTACGTTCACCTTCTTTTGGCCATTGGACTTTGGATTTTTGTCTCCAAAACATTTCCTCTTGTTTGCATATATTCTCCCATTGATGCTAATATTTGGTGTCTTGATCACTTCGGTCTTTGTCATGGCCCTCTTTGATAAGGGCTTGGTTAAGTACCTGCAGTCTACCTTCAATCATTTTTTTCTCTTCAAAGATATTCCCAAATTCATTCTTTTTTCAATATTTAAGCTGGAGATTGATGTGTTTTAATCTTTTCTGTAGGAGGAACATTCTGGTTCCCTGAATCTTTAAATATTCTGCCCACCATTTGGTTACGTTTCTGATGAAATCTAGGTGGGAAAGCCAGATATTCTCAAATCTAAAAGGTCTGTTCCTGGGGTTACCAATGCCCTGAACTTCCAGTTGAACTAACCAGTGATTTGAACCTCCAAAGGGTAGCACTCTTTCTGCCATTTCCTTGTCATTGAGCATAAGATCCTTTGAGATTATGAATTTTTCTAATTTGGAAGCTACTTGAGACTCTCCTCCTCTTTTATTATTCCAAGTGAAGATTCCATTATTCATTTCAATATCCACTAGCTCCATCTTATTAATGATTTTTTGAAAAGCCAAAGAGTCTTTGCCAAGAACTCTGGTTCCCCCTTTTTTTTCTGTGAGTGATTTAATCATGTTGAAATCACCCCCTAAGATCTAGGGTATTCCTACATGTCTATTCTGAGAGTCTCTAGAGAGTTTAGAAGCCTAAGTTTGTCATCCGTTCTTTGTGGGCCATAGATATTTGTAACCAGGTAGGTTTCCTTTTCTCCTACTGGTTGAATTACTACAGATAAATAATCCCTAGATGCCTCCCCATCTATTAAGTCAATTTTTTGGGAATTCCAAAGAGTGAGAATGCCTCGCGCTGTATTCTCTACTTTGACTTCCAGAAAATCAAATCTATTGAGCCATTTACTGTGGATATCTCTTATCTTATGAATGGAACACTTAGTTTCCTGAATGAAAATCACATCCAGAGATGCTTGTTTCATTCTATTACTCAGTAATCTTTGTTTCCTTTTACTACCTAGACCCCTGATATTCCAAGAAGTGAACTTCATAATTAAAGATTAGTAAAGGAGTAACTAGATAGGTATTTCATCTTACCTTAATCTATATTAGCTTCCCGCATTCCATCAATAGCTCGTTTTGCTTTTTTCTGCCCCTCTTCTTTCCTGGGATCTTGGGTGCTAGTCTTGTTGTATTTTTCATCGTTTTCACTCCTACCTTGCCTTGTCTATCTTTGTGTTTTAGTTTTTCCAAATTTGTAGTTTGGGTCTTCCAATAAAATAGCTGTTGAACCCTATTGAACTCCTCTATGGATAACGAGTCTAACCCTTCTCTGGTTCCTTGATTCATGAAACCTTCTAAGTCTAGGTTCTCTTTCTCAAGAATTTCCTCGAGTTCATGGTCCTCCATATCCATCTCACTTTGGGTCATTTCAAGATCCATCGCTTGTTCTGCAGTACATAGCATAAATTCTTTTTGTTTGTTGTTTTCTTGTATTTGTTCACTTTCTTCTTCTTTTTCCTCTTCCATTGGGCTTCCTTCCTTTGCTTTAGCAGTATCTATTGGACCTTCATCTACTTGAAGGATTTGGAACATGTTCTGGTTAACTTGCTGTCCTGCAGCTTTGCATGTTCTTAGTCCTCTTTTTCCTCCTTTTCCTTTGTGTTCCACCTTGAAGAAGCTTTATGGATCCCTCATTATATCGGCTTTTTTTTTGTTCTCTATCTTACTGAGAGAGCAGTCTCTGAATAGATGTCGATGCTCGTGACGTTTGCGACATTTGAAAGGAATATGTTCATAATCTACCATTTGTATCCATTCCTCATCAAAAACTTCCAGAATAACCTCATCTGGTGAAGCTCCAGAGAGATCCATCTCCACACATATTTTGGTGAAGGAAGTGTACTTTACCCTTCTAGTAGCCTCAAAAAATTTGACAAAATTCCCTAACTTATTTCATATGGTTGATAGAGATTCTATTTGCCAGTAATCAAGAGGTAGAGAATAGAGCCTTACCTAGACTAGGACTGAAGTAAAAGTTTTGCGTTCCAGAACAAAGTTCATAGTCCAAGGTTGCATACAAAGGCCTACTATAGCATAAAAGTATGGCCCTCCTTCAAACACTTTGTCCTTATATTCAATATTTGCAAGTACAACAGTGAAAAATACCTTGGACCCAATGCTGACTTTTGGTTTCCAGTGGTATTTAATCCACGTTTGTAATTCCTTTTCAGTGGGCCACACCCCCATGAATTTACAAATGATTGCATAAGTTTGCATGTGATCCCTGTGCACCTGCAGTGCTGGATCATTTAAAATGACTATTGGAGTTACCGCCGCCTTGGGTTTGCATGGTCCCAAGTGTGCTTTGTCTTTAGTGCTTTGTTCCTTGATTTCTTCCTCATTTTCCAATGCATCATTGTGCTCCCTTGACTTAGTTCCCTCCTACTCTTCTCCATTGCTTCTATCCTTTCCATCTGAAGGCTCTATGTCATTTTCCATTGGTTTTTTTCCCCTGCTAGCCACAACCTGCTTGTAGGAGGGAGTGGAACTCCTTCCCGTGCATCCTTTCATGGAGGACTGCCTCTGTGATAGTCTGAAACCCTGGTAGTCTTCCTACTTCGTTCTCACCCACCGTCTTATCAACAACCCAATTATAAGTGATATTAACACGTTTAACACTTACAATAAATATAAATTGAATATTTCAAAGTGAACGTTAGTAGTAGATGGTGAAATAAATCTTGAAATTCAAAAATTATTTGCTTTCTTACTTTGGTAGCAATTATTGCTTTAATGTTGTCGATATACATGTACTAAATAGAAGTAACATGTGAACTAAAATAAATAAGAGTTCATTGTGATCATGTACATTATTGTACTGGTATTCAATATGACGATACAACAAATGAGGCAAAATTACAAAATTGCATTATGCACCACCCACTCTCTTGCACAAACCCATAGTAAAAATACTACCTAATGAAAATTAACAACTTTAATTATTATGTTCTCCCGCAAACACCCCATCCTTTGCAAATATTCATAGTTATATAAGAAATTATCTATGGAATTTCTCCCTTGCACATACTTTGTACTCTGCACAATGAAACATATTAATACTACTGAGAGGGGGGGTGAATCGGTATTATCTAATTCTTTTAATAAATCTTCCTTATTTGTTCTTTGAATTAGTTTTGCATGTCAGTACCATAAAATAATGAGCATGAACAAAGAAAACATATAGTCACACTAAAGAACACACGATGTAAGGTGGAAACCCAATGTGGGTGAAAACCACCTGCTACAATATGTCTCTATCTTCTTTCAAATTCGAAACTCCTTTTACAATGGTTTTGTACTGGTGCAGTCCTTTACCAGTACGTAGGCTGCAATCTGCAGAGAGCTACAACTCTCTCTCATTTTCCAGTCTCTCCTGGAAGGGAGCTACAACCCCCTACTTCTTTTCTTACAAGGACCACTTTTCATAAATTTTCAAACTGGATCCATAAGCATCAAATGATCATCAAGTATAAGAGAATCACCCAGTCAACTATAGTAACCAGATCAACAATAATAGGACCAAACCCAGAACACAACAATGATAAACAAAGATTTTAAGAGAAGTAAGCACCCTGCTCAACTGCTCGCCTGCTTACGTAAGAACCCTGCTCAACTTCTTGCCTGCTTACAGTACTCACCCTGCTCAACTGCTTGCTTACTTATAGTACGCACCCTGCTCAACTGCTCGCCTGCTTACGTACGCATCCTGCTCAACTGCTAGCCTGCGTACCTCGCTCTGAGTCCATTGAACTGCCTGCGGTCCTCCTCACCTGAAACCCTTCTGTGCCTGCGTACGGGTGCACCTGCAACCCTTCTGTACCTGCGTACCAGTGCACCTGAGACCCTTCTGTGCCTGTGTACGGGCGCACCTGAAACCCTTCTGTGTCTGCGTACGGGCGCACCTGAAACGCTTCGTTCCTACGTATGTACGCACTTTTCTCTCACTGTACCTGCGTACCTTTGGGCATAGATGATTTCAAGACTTCAGAAAGAACCCAGACAGTCAGATCTACAGATCTGAACATGCGCCGAAGAGATCTTAGTCTATCAGTAGATTCGCCTTATTTAGATCTAGACCAGATCTTGCCCTCATAAGATATTCAACCAAAAACATACTAAACCCAAATGATCTCCTTTGCTTTATATAGTAAAGCTCTTCCTTAAATCATGGATTAATACCATGGGCCAACACCATAATAACACAAAACCGTCAGTTAAAAACCAAGTGTAAAACATAAGAAACCCCACATGTGCTTTTCTTTGCCTTGAAATGTGTGCACTGGGGGTACGCACCTCCTGAACGGGATAACTGCGGGTATGTACACACTTTATGTAACACCGACCTGCGTGTACGCACCTTATGTAAGGTGTACCTGCGTACCACTTATTTTCTTCAATATTTGATAGCTGATCATCAATCTCTGCTGCTGACTTGAAGTACTGTGATCTATCACCTGAATGGGTTGCCATCAAGGACAACACTTTAGCCATAATGCCAACAATCTCCCCCTTTGGACTTGATGGCAATAACACCGAATCATTCTCCCCCTTTGACATTAAGGGCAAAGGGTTATGCTCCCCTAAGAACATGCTCTCCTTGACTATAAACCAGATCTGCTGAAGTCTCTGAATGAACTCCCCCTTTGTATATGCCATGGTGCTTCAATCTGATAATG
>APFE030984979.1:28210-46121 GCA_000404065.3 Pinus taeda
AATCTCTGCTGCTGACTTGAAGTACTGTGATCTATCACCTGAATGGGTTGCCATCAAGGACAACACTTTAGCCATAATGCCAACATCATTCAATATGACGATACAAGAAATGAGGCAAAATTACAAAATTGCATTATGCACCACCCATTCTCCTGCACAAACCCATAGTAAAAATACTACCTAATGAAAATTAACAACTTTAATTATTATGTTCTCCCGCAAACACCCCATCCTTTGCAAATATTCATAGTTATAAAAGAAATTATCTATGGAATTTCTCCCTTGCACATACTTTGTACTCTGCACAATGAAACATATTAATATTCCTCGCTCATATTTATAAAATCGAAATCTCTATGCAATTGCTTGCCCGCACATACTTCGTACTCCACATAAAAAATATTCGTACAACAAAACATAATAATATTCCCAATTCTCCTGCACATACCCCATCCTCCTTAAACAGTCATATGATATACCATTCGGAAGTGTGTAAAACTATTAGATTATATTGAGAATCGACAAACATAACCCATCTTCATTAATTTCCACATGCACCCCTAGTTGTCCTGAAAATACCTCGTCCTAATAAAATCTTTGCACAATGAAATCTCTTGCACAAACTTCGTACCTCATCCTAATCAAATCTCTACTTAATTTCTCTCCCGAACATACTCCATACTCCACAAAATAAAATCTCCACATAATGAAAGATAATAATATTCAGTGTTCTCTCACACATACCCCATCCTTCATAAACATTCATACGATATCCAATCTTAAAATTTGTAAAATTATTATATTTGTTTGAGAAATTGACAAACATACGCCATCCCTACATAGTAAAAGCTTCCCAATATGGAACATAATAATATTCCTTGTTCTCCTTCACATACCTTCATACTATACATAATCATAGTTCTCCCAATTTTTTTTTAACATTTAGTCTAGTAATAAAGGCCTTTAATTAATTGTTTTATTGACATTACATCATGTTGCTAAACATTGGCATATAACTTCCTTTGCACAACAATCAATATACTTTTTATTTGGATAAATATTCAACAAAACTTTGGGAACCGTCAAAGCGATATCGAACATGCAATTGTTGTCGAATATGCATATCATTTCCAAATAGCTACTTCTGTATTCAATAACATCATTAGGTGGAAACGGTCAAAGAAATTTGAACATGCATTTGTCCTCCAAACATGCTTTTTGTGAACAGAAGCTATGCCATTCAGTAATATCAAGAGAATAAAAGCACCTTCGCATAAATTCTACAGCATATGATAGTCATTAGATTTAGTGTTATTAAATAATCATTATTACAATTTCATAAGAAATCAATCTTCTTTCTTTGACATGACAATATAACAGTTTCAAATATGTGCAAAAAGATGGTGTTTCAAATATGTGCAGAAGGATCATGTCTAGAACAAGGAACATAAACATTCATATTCACATACATATGGAATTGGATGTTGCTCCACATAGTAAAAGATCTGCACAAGGGATGACAGAGTATGGACATTTTAAATTTAATACAGTTTGTGCTCCTAAGTGAAAAATGTTGTTTTTCATTAAGTACTTTGCACTCTATATTTTTTGTTAGAACAACTACGAAACTGCTAGTTGGATGCAAAAAGTGTTTGTAGAAAGATCAATACCATATACAATATCAAATATCATTTATCAATTTTAGTGTTGTGTATTGTAGGGGGTTTTATCCAAATTAATATTAACATTTATGACATACTGTATCTTGTAACCATCATAACAATAACACATAATGTACAAATTGTTGAAATAATTCTCTACGTTCCCGATAAAGAAACTTAGTATTCACACCTAGCATGCAAACATTAATTAAAAGAAAGTACTACTATTAATATCCATTTAGTAAATCCATATGCAATGACATTATCATAACTAGTTGCAAAGGTATCGCTATGCACTCTATTTTTTTTGTCTGAACACCTAGAGAACTTCTAGTTGAATGCAAACAATAATTATAGAAAGATCAAAACCATATACAACACCAAATCTCATTTATCAATTTTAGTGTTGTGTATTGTAGCGGGCTTTAACTAAATTAATATTCATGTTTATGACATACTATATCTTGTAATAATCATAACAATAACAAATAACATACAAACTAGTGAAAGAATTCTCTGCGTTCCTGATAAAGAAACTTGGTATTCACACCTAAGATGAAAGGATTAATTAAAAGAAAGTACTACTATTAATATCCATTCAGTAAATCCACACAAATTGACGTTATCACAACTAGTTAGAAAGATACCGATAAGGCTATATCTATCAAGAATATAAAATATCCTTTTCGATATCTATTTAGTGAATTCAAGTATATATTGTTTTTAATATACTGATATTTAACGTTAGATTAAGTTGTCCTATACTAGAGAAAAAGCTATGAGGATTGGTTGGGTATGCTCTTGGTGCTAGTGATGGTGTGTCCCTTGCTGCTATAGCCACTACTGGTATTGTTAGTGTACTAATGAGTGGATCGTATCTATATGTAATTAGTGAGAAAAATTAATGATAAACAAAGAACATGTGGAGAAAGTATAGTTAATGGATTAGAGATTAAGCCCAAAATATTTCTCGACTGAGTGATATGCTATGATTGTAATGAGAATGAAATATGGATATGGATGGTGAGTTTTTCTTTTTTTTTTAGTACTAAGTTGTGAGGTACAATTTTGTATTAGCATGTTAGAAAAAGATGTGTAGACGTTATTGTGTGTATACCAAACCAATGGTTATTTTATTATTAGTAGACTATACGAAATGCAAGGGGTAATACAATGAAATCTTGAGATATTTTTGCGCGTAATGAATTTTCTTTGCAATTATTCCCATGTACATTTGTAATTTTTATTTTCATTGTTATTACGATTATATGTTTTATTATTATTATTATTATTTATGAACGTATTTTGTAACTATGTAAATAACTATGCAAAGAAAGTTGCAGAGGAGTAGTTGTGTGGAACTCGTTCTTCAGAAAACGCATGAGCAGAAAAGAACAAATGCATGTGCATACACATAACTAGATTTCCATGTCTTAGTTACAATGTTAATTATTGCTTTCCATTCAATTCGATTTTGATACTCATGTTTTTTTATTCGAGAGCTTCTTCCTGCAAAGTAGTCATTGTAACCTTTACAAAATGTAATTAGTATTATTTAGGACTACCAGTTGCAAATTTTATTCTCATTGCATTTATATTCGAGGACATCAAGAAATTTGCAAAAAAGAGAATATCATAAGTTGTAATTCTACAATCAGAATTGCCTTTTTACTTTGTCAAAATAAACCTTACAAAATGAATTTTTTATTATTTATCTGATGAACTAAGTTCCTTGATAATACGAGTACACTTGCCACATGTGCAATTATCTAATCCAAAATTGGAATATATATATATATATATAATATTATATATATCTATATATATTTATAGAGTGAATGTTGTGAATTATCCTAATATCGATTTCTAAAGTGTATGAAACATGTTGACATTATGATACAGATCTAGCACTATGACATAGGTGTTATCCTTGATGGCAACTCACACAGATGACAGATCACAATTCAGGCGCACAAAATGAAGAAAGATAGGTATACGTAGGTTCCCCATTGACCAAGCCACGTGTACACACGAGTTTGCAGACCAAAAGGTGAGTATAGCATACACACGCACTTTCACAGAAGGAAAGGCGTGTACATGTTGGAAACCTAAGTTTTGGTCCGTGGTATTTGGTCCATGGTATTTTGGTATTGGTCCATGGTATTTGGTCTGAGGTATTGACCCCAGGTATTGGGTCCAAGGTATTGGTCTTATGTGGTTTTGGACCATGGTATTGAGAGAGGTATAAACCTATATAAGGAGAAGAAGATCATTAGGCCAAAGTGCAAGTGTGCAAGTGATGAATATCTAATGAAGTGTGAGATCTAGTATGTTGGTTATGGGTATGTGATGCTTTGCTAAGGAGGCACCTAAGTGGCGAGTGAAGGTTGATGAACCAGAATCATAAAGAGTAAAATGCATTATCATTATATGGTATGATCTGAATATTGATGCATGTCTTATCCCTTATATATTATGTTCTTGGTATATCTGAAGTTGAAAATTGCAGCGAAGATATAAGTAATTACTTTCAGATCTATACGCGAGTTCCCTTCAGTGAAAGAGCATATAAATGCTGGCTCAACACAACCAAGTAGTGTATACATTTTGAGATTTGATATTTGAGGTTGTTGTTGGTTCTAGTGGTTTTTGTAGAGTTATGGGTTTTTCTATGTGTTCTGGTGATTGTGTTTTTGATAACAGGGTTTCAATGATTCAATGTTGGGTATTGATGATGCAGATATAGTTGATGGTTGTATTGCAGTGGTGATTGATTTTGTGTTTTGATGTTATTGGTGGATCCAGTCTGAAAATTTATGAAACATGGTCCTTAGAAGAAAAGAGAAGGTCGTAGCCTTCTATAGGTCTGTGCCTACGTACTAGTAAATATATCGGCTAGTACAAGAGCTAGGGGGGTGTAGCTCCCTTCTAGTAGAAGTTGGAGAATGAGAGAAGGTTGTAGCCTTCTGCAGGGGGGTGATTGCATACTGGTATGAGTTTGTGCCAGTACAAGATTGTAAGCAGGTTTTTCTTATCTTAAAGAAAACGACAGCAGGTGGTTTTTGTCCCGCATTGGGTTTCCACCTTGTATCATGGTGTTCATATGTGTGTCTTATGTGTGATGATCTGTTCTGTTTTTAATGTACCTGGTTACTATGGTTAATGAAGTTATAATATGATGAATTAACTGAATCATAAGTTTACTGAATATACGCTAGTTGCATTAAACATAGTTGCGTATACACGTAGGTTCCTCAACTGAAGTAGCATATATGAATTTGAATATGAAAATGAAAATTTACTGATTTGATAATACTGATTCACCCCCCTCTCAGTATTATTTCCAATAATTGGGATCAGAGAAGGTCCTTAAGAAGAAGCGTGATCACTCGAAGGAAGATCCATCATCATGAGTAATCAAGAAAGAGAGGGATCCATTAGTCCACCAATCTACGATGGGAGCAATTTTGTTTACTGGAAGATAAGAACTAAAACCTATCTACAATCGCTTGGAATGGATATTTGGGGAATTGTGGAAGAAGGATATACCTATCCATCAGCAATTCCTATAGATACAGCAGGTAGAAAGCAATATGAACTCAATGCCAAAGTTTTTACTATCTTATTGGGAAGTTTGTCAAAATCAGAGTTTGTCAAGGTCATGCAGCTCAAATCAGCCAAAGAAATATGGGAAAAAATCATTCTAAGCTACGAAGGAGATGCTGAGGTAAAACGTGCGAAGCTTCAAACTCTCAGAATTCAGTATGAAACTCTTAAGATGCATAGTAATGAAAGAATAGCTAATTAATTCCTACATATAGATGAGATTGTCAATTGTATGAAGAATCTAGGTGAAGAAATTAAGGAATTTGTCTTAGTTAAGAAGTTTTTGAGATCCTTGTCTACTAAATTTGAATCCAAAGTGTCTACCATAGAAGAAAAGGAGGATTTGCTGAATATCACTATGACATAGCTTCACAAAATCTTAACTACTTTTGAAATGAGAAAAGTAGGACCATCAAATATGAGAGAAGCCGCATTTAAAGTATCAGCAAAGGGAAAAGAAAAACTCAGTGAATCAGGATACATTTCAGAAGAAGAATATGAGGCAAATTTTGTCAAGAATCTTCAATGGGGATCTGGAAGGTTTAAAGGTAAGCTACCTTTCAAATGTTTTTCTTGTGGTAGAGTTGGTCATTATGCCGCTAGATGCCCTCATAACAAAAGAAAGATGTCCGAAGAAGGAAATAGAAGTTATTATACTCATGATAATAGTAATGACTCATCTAATAGTGATGAAGACAATAAAGAAATTAAACTTCTCATGGAATATGAAAATAATGACGTAGAAAAAGAAGAAGTTACCAGATTAAAAGTTCAACTAGAGACAATAACCAGAGTAAGGGAACGACTGCGGGATTTAGTAAAATATCGGAGCATAACAATCCAAAGACTTGAATCTAAAATCCTCTCTCTAAAAGAAGATCTTGAAAAATCAAAGAAGCATAATGAAGAAGCTCTTGAAGAACAATAACATGAAGTGCTCGAATTAAGGCAACAAGTGGAAGAAGGAAGAAAAGCCGAAGAAAACATAAAGAAGCAATATATGGAAAAGGAAGAACAACATCAGGTTGAGGTAAATATCTTAAAAGGTAAATTAGAAGAAAAGGACAAGCTGTTACAATTTCAAGATAGTACTAAGATTTTGGATGATATTCTTAATAGTCAAAGATCCCCTGCCATCAAAATTGGTCTTGGTTTTTATGAAACTATTGAAGGTGAATCTAGCTCATAGGATTAGGCAAGGAAATATAATGCAAAATCTGAAATGCTCAACATAGAGATAAGAGGTCAACCCCAACAACAACCATGGAAAGAAATTCTTCAAAGAAAATCCTTTTCTCCCAACTATGGAAGTGATAGACGGTTATTTCCTCCTATGAGTAATGTTGAATGTTATGAATGTCATAATCTTGGACTTGTTGCAGCCAGATGCAGAAGTAGAATGGTGCAAGACCATCACATAGAAAGATCATCACGTTCTAGGTACTTTAAGGGATATTGTTTTGCTTGCAATATGTTTGGTCACAAATCTATTGATTGCAATAAAAGGAATATGAAACATGTAAGATGTTATACATGTAGAAAGTTTGGACATAAAGTAAAGGAATGCAAGAGCAAAATTCAGACACCAAATCAAAAGGAGCATACATCATCTCAATCCCAGGAGACAGAATTAGTGTCAGAAAGATGTGGCATAACTCATTTAGCAGACATAATAGACCCAAGGGAAGCTGAAAGTGTAAACCTTTAGTATTCCAATTTACATAGACAGATATTATAAAGAGAAGTCATGTATATATGCGAGTTAGAGGCTGCAAAGTTGCGTATATGGAGCTCTAAAGAAAAAGCACCAGAACAGATTCAGGAAAAGAAGTCTGATATGGTTAAGTCATGGTGTATGTTGGTTGGCACAAGTTCAAGGGGAGCATATGCTTCAAATAATACATTGTTAGCATTATGGTTATAAGTCTTTGGTGAAGATGCTTATGATACATCTTGCTACTTATTTTTGGTTGGCCAAGAGAATGATATTGCAAGTTATAGGTCTGGATGCTGGTGACAGATGCTTATGGTGTAAATCATATATGGTGTAAGATAGTTGTTGATGACTATCATGGTCTTATTTAGATTGCTAGTCATTATTATAAAAGTCATGTATATCTTTTGATGTAAAGGTCATGAAAAGACCCAATTTGTAACCCCACTTTGCATGGAAAGAATAATGTAATAATGTCTATTTCAGTCATGTATAAACATTTGGTGTATCCCCACTTGGATGGGAGAATGATGTATGTATGAGTCAATGGTGATAGGAAGGTCATACTCACTTAGTTGAGTTGTAGAGTCATGTTATTCTTTTGAAAACTATTTTTGCAGACTCGGCATGGGCTCAGGGGGAGCATGAACATATTGATACATCTTAGCATGTATAAAGGGGGACCCCAATCAGAGATTTCAACATGTACTTAGGGGGAGTATGGACAGCAGAATGTATATCAAGGGAGAGAATATCTTGGTCTGCCCTTTGCCCTTGATGTCAAAGGGGGAGAGTGACTTGGTGTGGTTGTTGCCATCAAGTCCAAAGGGGGATATTGTTGGCATTATGATACATATCTAGCACTATGACATAGGTGTTTTCGTTGATGGCAACTCACATAGATGACAGATCACAGTTCAGGCTCCCAGAATGAAGAAAGAGAGGTATATGCAGGTTCCCCATTGACCAAGTCACGTGTACACATGGGTTTGTAGACCGAAAGGTGTGTATAGCATACACGTGCACTTTCAGAGAAGGAAAGGTGCATACATGTCAAAAAACTAAGTTTTGGACTGTCCTATTTGGTCCATGGTATTTTGGTATTAGCCCATGGTATTTGGTCCAAGGTATTGAACCCAGGTATTGGGTCCAAGGTATTGGTCTTATGTGGTTTTGGACCATGGTATTGAGAGAGGTCTAAACCTATATAAGGAGAAGAAGATCATTAGGCCAAAGTGCAAGTGTGCAAGTGATGAATATCTAATGAAGTGTGAGATCTAGTATGATGGTTATGGGTATGTGATGCTTTGCTAAGGATGCACCTATGTGGCGAATGAAGGTTGATGAACCAGGATCATGAAGACTAAAATGCATTATCATTATATGGTATGATCTGAGTACTAACACATGTCTTATCCCTTATATCTTATGATCTGGGTATATCTAAAGTTGAAAATTGCAGCGAAGGTATAAGTAATTACTTTCAGATCTGTACATGGGTTCCCTTTAGTGAAAGAGCATATACACGCTGGTTCGACACAACCAAGTAGCGTATACATTTTGAGATTTGATATTTGAGGTTGCTGTTGGTTCTAGTGGTTGTTGCAGAGTTTTGGGTTTTGCTATGTGTTCTGGTGATTGTGTTTTTGATAACAGGGTTTTAGTGATTCAATGTTGGGTATAGATGATGTGGATATAGTTGATGGTTGTATTGCAGTGGTGATTGATTTTGTGCTTTGATTCTATTGATGGATCCAGTCTGAAAATTTATGAAACATGGTTGCTCAAAGGAAAGAGAAGGTCATAGCCTTCTGTAGGTCTGTGCCTATGTACTAGTAAATATATTGGCTAGTATAAGAGCTAGGGGGTTGTAGCTCCCTTCTAGTATAATCTAGAGAATGAGAGAAGGTTTTAGCCTTCTACAGGTGGGTGCGTACATACTGGTATGAGTTTGCGCCAGTACAATACTGTAAACAGGTTTTTCTTATCTTAAAGAAAACAACAGCACGTGGTTTTTGTCCCACATTGGGTTTCCACCTTATATCATGGTGTTCATATGTGTGACTTATGTGTGATGATCTGTTCTATTTTTACTGCACTTGGTTACTATGGTTAGTGAAGTTCTGATATGATGAATTAGCTGAATCATAAGTTTACTGAATATACACTAGTTGCAGTGAACATAGTTGTGTATAAACGCGGGTTCCCTTAATTGAAGTAGCGTATATAAATTTGAATATGAAAATGAAAATTTACTGATTTGATAAAACTGGTTCACCCCCCCACCCTCTCAGTGTTATTTGCAACCAAACTATCTACCACAAGTACTAGAAAAATTACAAGATTGATGACGATCACTTCTTAATGAATATCATTAAAATTGATAGAAAAATGTAATTTTATATCATTACCAACAATAGTAACTAAATGTATTTTCATATATGATCTGTTCAATTATGACAGAATTAAAGTGGTTGCAATTTCTTTGCAAAAATGACGGCGGGAATGCACGAGGGGTGGGGGGTGGATTTGGAAGCAAAGATTTCATTATGCAGAATACAGAATGATTTCAGACATTAGATATCAATTCTTTTTATTTGTGAATTTTTTCTGTTAATGTTCATTTTCTATAGTCTACATATAAGAGAATATAAAAAATTACAAAGATTGGTCAAAGCTAGATGATGATATTCAAAGTAAAAAAAATAATGGTGTTTGTTATTGGTATTATAAAAAACTAAAATATGTCATGTGTATAGCAACAACTATAGTCAAGTTCAAATTGTAATTACCATAGTTTGTATAGCAACAACTATATTCATGTTCAAATTCTAATTACCATAACTATGATCAAAATAAACATCAAAGGTGAAACAAATTTCCGACAATAAAAAATAGTTATTGGATATCAATTTTCATTTCTATCAACAAAAGAACAATTATGTTCAAATTATTCACAAAACTAATAAACAATGTCAAAATTTGCACAAAGAAATGCATTTTTAACAATAAGGTATATAATTTGAATAACAATAACACTATATGACTACTCTTAATAGTTAGTCTATCAATAACAATACTTTTTCTCATATTACAGTTCACTAGCATATTCACAGTTGCCATTCCAGTTCTTTTGTCTCTTTAACTTTGCATTCCTACATTTAAGCAAAAAAAGAACAATTTCTCTGCAATTAATTAAATACAAAAAATAAATGATAATGTGACTCTGAAAGAGAGACATGGGAAAAAAAAGAAGAGGAAGGAGGAAAACCATGCGCCCATGTAAGCTACCTTGGTAATTTTGTGTACAGAAAATATCGTTCAAATTGTAAAGAGTTTATCAAAACATTTATGTAATTGCGTAAACGGTTCTATGAAAAAACCATTTGCAATGAAAAACGAAAAATTGCATGCAAAGATTAACTCAATTCACAACAAAATATATAAAAATATGAACATTTGATCACGAGTAAATAGAAAAGTGAACATTTCAATACTTAAGAGAACTTATACTATGTAAAAGCATATGCCCTTATTGCTTAATTGTTAACTATTTTGAGAGCTGTTGGTTTCTTGAAACAATTTATTTAACTTTGGTTGTGTGGAATGTTTCATAGGAGTCGTTGTAGTTTGTAATTTGACACATAGACTAAACATATCGTTCTCAATTTTTGTCATCTCGTGTTGTAATTCTGCATTGAAAACATAGTTATGTTCATTAACATTAACAAATGCAATTAGCCATTCCCTGCCTTCATGTGTATTAAAATCAACTATATGGTTTAATTTTGATGCCTTTTCCTATTTTATTTATCCAATTCAACTGTTCACGTTTGTCTTGAAATTACACCAACTTCACATGTAATACTTGGGCCATTCAAATTGTTCATAATATGTACAGTTTTGACATATGCATATTCCCTTTGATTCTCTATGTTTTGATATTCAAAAATAATGTTTTCCATTCTTCTGATTCTCTGAGACCATGCAACTTTGAGTTTCTTTATTTGATTAGAATTTGGAAGTTCCTTCTCTCTTTTCTCTGCATCAGAAATTAAATCAAGTCTCTGGCTGAAAGAAAATAAGTCATTGTTAACGAAATACCTGTCTCCTTTGAGATCACCTTCAATGCACTTGTCAAATGACTTAGCTATTTGTCCCAAGTGTTTTAGATCAGAAGTTGCTTTCCATGCATGTTTAATGGTTTGTAATCATTGCCAAATATTGGTAATAATATATGTTTTTTCACCAAATTAAGAAAACTGATAGATTTAGCAAATCTATATGATGTGCCATGAATAGTAACTATAGGAACTACTATTCGTATTGTTAATGAAGTCATCAACAATTGACCTGGATCTATAACATCTTCTAGGTCCTTTATTCTTGTTTTTAAGTTTAATTTTTTTGCTTCCCATTGAAAAAGCGACTCTGCAGACACATTATTGGTAACTTGATGCAGCTCCATGAGCGATGTGATTGTAGCTCGAGACCAATCAACCCGCATTTATGTTTGGTCTAAAATTTTATTACTGCCAAGCTTTACCTTCTCAATCTTCATGTGTTTACTCTTACTTTCATACTTTTCATTTCACAATGTGAAAGAACCGTCATAAAAAATAATAGATTCATTAGCAATTGTGCTATTGTTTCTTAATTTTTAGCAAAACAAAAAATAATCTAATCAGGTAGCTTAATGTTGTCAACTTATTCATTTATAGTTTCATCAACATTTTATTGTTCTCATAAATTCTGAAATTAGATGATTCAACGTCATACACTTCTTTTGAAATAAAACTTCGATCAAGATTTTTGTGCTTCGCATTATCTGATAGCTTGTCGTAAATCAATTTTGTATTTGCAGTATCTTTTGTCCTGTTTTCACTTGACGATGAACTCACATCAATATTGTTTATCCAGTATAGAGATTTCTCTATAGAAGTATTAAATCTTGATTTGTGGATGGTTTTTTCAACATCTATGATTAGCCCTTGATTTTCATGGGTATCGTTTATGCAACATGCATATTGATATTCGTAAATACTGATACTTGATACTTCCATGATATCTTCAACATTTATGATTAGCCACTATTTTTTTGTTGATGCATGTTGACATTATTCACGTTGTTCTCTAATTTATGCAAACAAGTTTCTGTATCCAATTCTTTCCAAGTGTGCATGAAATAAGCCCTCTTCATCAAAATCTTTGATTGCTTCAAGTTTACTTAAGTTAAAAGTTTTCAAAGTCTATGGGAGCTCTGTAACATGAGAAACAATTTCTACTATGATTTATCGAATAGTAAAAAACAAGGAATGAATTGCTTGATCTTTTTGCTTTCAAATATATCTATCTAGTCAAGGTATTTCCTACAGACTTTAGCAACAAAATACATGTATGTAAGAAATTTAGGCTATAGCAATGGATTACCTTGAAACCCATATATTCGAATTAGCATATTTCTTTTTCTTTCTTCAAGCATATATTTTTCCCATAGGAAAACCTATTGTGTCTAGATATACGATGAGGTTCCTGTCCAGTTATCATGTAATTGGTTTTCCTGAAAAAAACATCTTGAAGTAGACAATTTTTTTAAAAAGTGTTATTATTCCATAGTACAAGTTACCAACATTGCATTAGTTCTTGATTCAAATTGAGTTTAGTATTACATGGTAAATCGATAAAGAGATCACCTGAAATCAAAGCTATTATGGGATACACCATCATGAAGAACCTTTTGGTCTTGGATAAATTGGTTAACTAGAAAGCTAATTCATTAGAAATGATATCATCCCAATATAATACACAATCGTTTTTTTATGTCTAATAAAGCATATAGAAAATTCATTTTGGAACTCTTGTTGTAGTTTCTAGGCCCATGACATGTGCACAAATCCAACAAAAGTCTCTAAATAGTTGTTTAAACGAATTTATTTCTAGAACAAAGAGATTGCAAGGAACTTGGTGACTTGGTAAAAAGAAAATTGCAATAACATTAGATTCACCTTCTTATGAGATCGTGAAAGTATTTTCTTCAGGAAATCGTAAGTAAACATTAGCCTCCGGTAACTTGAATATTCTTCTAAATGTCTTCACATTCAAAGGTATTGTCTTCATTCACAACATAATTTTTCTTGCTTCTGAATCAAAAATTTTCACGCACAAATGAACAATTCCCCTGAAATAAAGAACTACTGGCACACATGCAACATTTGCTAATCCAGTAGTCCAAATATTGTTATTGTTTTTCTCTTCCATTGGCAAATTAGCGTAACACTCATATGCGATTGACCAGTGGAAGTTCTCATCGACAAAAAGGTATCAATGCAAATAATTTTTTTGTTTTTTCTGCTAACCATATTTTTTTCTTAGCTGAAAACACCTTCTGAATCAATATTGTTCTCAACACCACTGAATTGGAAAAAATTATGTTTTCAATTATGTATATATTCACTAGATCTTTCTTTTTCAAGTGTAAAACTGGGTTCAAGTATTGTAAGTGTGGTGTGAAATCTATTACACAACACATTTGTCAATAAACATAAATGACATTGAGCAAAAGATTTGTTTATAGGACATGCAAAAGTGTAGAGGATGTTCATTGTGCAGAAGAAGCTTTCAAGTTTTCATTATGCAAATAATAAGATTTTTTATGTTTATATTATTGATGATATTTTAATTTTAAATAAATTTTCGAATATCTGTTTGTTTATCCTCTTGTGAGCCATATGATTAATTGCTAAATAATTTAGCATTAAAGGCTTTTATTGCTAATATTTTACTAAGAAATAGAATTCGCATGTTATTGAATACACGATCTCCCACATGATATGCAAAATTGTTCAAACAAAATAGATTATAATGCCTTACTATTGCATCCATACCATTTTTTTTACATTAAACAAATGCTTCTCCATTGATTATTTAGCAATCATGTTTCAATTATATTTGTTCATTGATGCTTTAGCAATTATGTCTTAAAAAAAAAAGTAATGATAATAATAATAATAATAATAATAATAATAATAATAATTTACACTACGAACTATTGCTCAATGACCAACACAACATAAATAATTTAGGAGAAAACAAGTAACGATACATATACAACCAATTTCATGTAAAACTCTTGTTTATAGACAAGATATAGAAAAACAAAAAAAAAATGAACCACAACGTACGTAATATGGATATCATAAAATCTGTATCTGTGTTTGAAAACAAATATTGTGTACAATTATTATACTAACAAGTTAAATGCACAATTCTCAGAACATAGTCTATATTCCGAAAACTAGAATAAAACCATTTGTAACAAGCCCTCCCTCACAAAGAACTACGAAACATAGTAATATACATTGGCAACGTTCAACCGCCCCCCCACCCCCACCCCCCCCCCAAAAAAAAAAAAGAAAAAAAAGAAGAAGAGAAAAATGCAATGATCTACAACTACCCAATGCAACTAATGACACATTACATGTTAAAACTATACCACAAGAGCTTCATAAAAATTACAAAATTTGATTTATGATTCTTAAGCTAATGAGAAAAACACATTAAAAAGTTACTTGTTATTATAATAATAATTATTATTAGTAGTATTAACATTATGTCAGAGAAGCTATATAAAACTTAGACCCTTTGATTTATGATCTACACCAAAGAACCAGTACGCAGAATAACAAACACAATTTTTATATGACAAGGCTCCGTACTTCCGTAATCATTTTCCCCTTCACACAATTATCCTACACACTTTACTTCTGCATATTAATGATTTTTAAACAACGAAACCTACTTAACATCACTCATTTGGTATAATGTATCACATGATTTCATATTTATTTAACTTCATATGTTTTTTCCTTAGACGCAAGCAATCTTACACAATATCATATAAAACAAAAACATAGATTGCATATGTCATCTAGACCCAATTGAAAATCATAAATGTCTTTTGCAATATATCATTACTCTCAGAAACAACCAATGTTCAATTGACCATGGTTTTTTCTTCTCCTCACAAAGGGAAACTTGTGCCCACATGCATTTTCATATATCATTAACTCGGAAAATAGCCAATGTTCAATCGACCACGACCTTTTCTCTTTGAAAAGAGAAACTTATCTTTCTTCTCCTCACAAAGAGATAACAATTTAATTGAAATAAAGAAACCGACATTATTTCCTAATCACAATTTAATCATCCTAGTCATTATCTAGATACACTGTTTGCAATGCAATATTGATATCGTACAACCAAGAGAAGTGATAATAAGAAATTTAATGCAATCTATATACGAATGAATTACCATAACTTCTATAATAATAATAATGACAATTGAATTGAAATAAAGAAACCAACTTTTTTTCGTAATCACAGTTTAATTTTCCTCATCATTGTTTAGACACACTGTTATCTAGTCTAGATTTTTAACCGTCGCAATGCCTTCAATGCAATATTGATGGAGGAAATTCAATGAAAATGACGGTAAGAAATTTCATGGAATAAGAAACAATTACCATAATTTCTATACTAATCACAATTGAATTAAAATAAAACAACTCACGTTATTCCTGAACCGATTTCTATAAATTTTAGAAATGTCGCTTGTAAGTTATCCTTTTTGCGCTGAACTAAAAATATTTAATGTATTTTTCACACATAAGTGTATCGATCTCATAATACATGCCCGATTTGAAGCTTGCAACCTTCACATGACCATGATTAAGTCACGCTGCTTGACTGCAGCATGACAAACTACTCAACATTTCCTCTTCCTCTTTTCATACCTTGAGGTGGCTGCATAACATGGGGACTTGAGGGCATCTTCCGCGGTCATAGGTTTCGGCCATACCTAGTATATC
Source organism: Pinus taeda (assembly GCA_000404065.3). NCBI lineage: Eukaryota > Viridiplantae > Streptophyta > Pinopsida > Pinales > Pinaceae > Pinus > Pinus taeda. The sequence goes on from APFE030984979.1 coordinate 44,059, forward strand.
CTCACAGGTCAGCTGCATCACTATCGGAGGCTAAGATGGAGGACGAACTTGTAGACTTTTCGAAGGACCCTTACAATTCTTCGACTGTCTGGTCTAAGCCTCCTTATCGGTCGACATCTATGGATCCACCGGTGGAACGAGACATACTAAATTCCGTAGTCAGCGAGTCTAGGATTTCCCCAACATATTCTACTAAAAACCCTAACTGTACTAGATTGGTATTTGTTCACACGGACGATCTTGTATCTATGGGAACCCCATTTCATTGCTACCCTGATGATGCCATTCTCTCTAATCTACTAGATTACCCCATCCCTTCCCCATCCTCGATCCATTTTCTAGAATCCTATCTCGACTTTCACCCTTCGGTGACATCCTCTGCAGATCCAGGCCCCTCTACAGTTTTCACCTTGGTTCCACCTGCTGAATCCATTCCACCCTCTCACCCTCCCTAGCCCCCCTCTATTCTTGTTCCTCCATACTCTGACTACTTTGAAAGAGACCCCATCCCATAGCTTAATTGCCCTATTGAAGCTGTCGTGGTTAGTACATCCTCATAAGCCCCTTCCACTGAACCTACTAACCCAGAATCTGGATCTTGCAAGTGTGGCATTAAAAAATCCAAGTGCATCAAGGTGAGAAACAAGGGAAGCCAACTTATTCTCGGTGAAGGGATTCATATGGCAAATGTAATCAACACAACTAACAGGGTCCTAGTGGGATGGGTTCGTGCAAGGAATTATACCGCCCCTTGTCTGCGGGAATGGATTACAGATATTTGGGGTCAAATACTGCAGGTGTTATCGTCAGTTGTAATGATGTCAAAGGGGTGGTTCTCTCTCCAATTTCATAGACTTGAACATGCATATTAGGTCCTCACCAAATTTTGGCACATTGAATTGGAACCTGTGTTGCTTAAATGGTGGAGTCCCCTTTTTGATCCTGAATGGGAACAACTAGTGAAATCCCAATTTGGGCTAGGCTCTTAGGATTTCCTTTGCATCTATGGTTTGAGGACATATTCAAACACATTGGAAACACCCTAGGGACATACCTTGACCATGATAGATTCTTCATTAGATAGTGAAGATGATTTTTTCTAGTATCCCGGTACATCTAGACACTCGTGAAGGATTGGAGGAGAACATGAAGATTCAATGGAGGAATATCACTAGCATTCAAATTCAGGATTATGAAGGAGTATCATTCTGTTGTTGACATTGCCACAAAGTTTTCCATATTTATAAAGAATGCCCCCTGCTGGCCAAAGAAATCTCTCCTCTAGCAACGCTAGATGATACTGGTAAGTCCAGGATGCCTCCATAAAAGGACCAACATTCAATAAAGGAGGGGCCATCGAAATAAAGGGTGATTGTGGCTCATCAAGGGGGAAATCGACTAACATGCCACATCCACCTTCCCCAAGGGTCACTAGGTCTCTCTCTACAGCTAATGGTCATCCTCTAGGTACTAAACCCTTCCTCTTTGATCCTTTTGTTTTGATTGAGTCATCTATTTTTTCTCTTGCACCTCCCAGGGATGTTATTCAATCTAGACTCAATCTTAATTTTGTACCCCGTCCCTCTACTGATTCCCCTACTATTTTCTCTAATCCACCACTTGCCATCCATACGTTCCCCTCGTGTCCCCCTTCCTCCCTCGAGGCATCCTTTGAATCTCGCTTAGGCAATCGATATAACTTGCGATCTCTTGACAAGCTTGTCTCATCCTCTGGGGGAGGACTCAATACATTCTTCCCCCTGAAGATCCTGAGGATCCCTAAATCCTCTAGGAGTAGACATTCCAACATATCCAAATCCATACGAAATGCTGGTCTTGACGTGGCCGAATGTTATGAAACCAGCTCATAGAAAGATAGAAAAGATAGTTGAATGCCTTAGAATTCAGCCTCTTTGAGGGGGCAACCTCCTTTAAATTACACAAATGAACAATTCTTGGATGGTTCAAATGACAAAACCTCCTTTCTATACATAAGAGTCTAAGGAGTCACAATATAACCCAGCTGACCTAACAATAATAATATAAAGCCACAAAAATAACAA
>APFE030984980.1:0-28357 GCA_000404065.3 Pinus taeda
GGATGATGTCGTACGCAACTATCCAGATTCAAGTTCTACATCAACATTAAAAGCTTTTTATCTTGCATTTAAAAAGGTATCTTGATTTACACATTCGTTTTTATTCATCTATGTACTATTTTTAATATATAACTTACACATATATTTGTTTATTTCATAAAATATGAAGAAGGATGATAATGGAGCGCCAACTAGCTTCAGAACCTTTATTGAAAAAATAAAGACCGAAAGACTGAGGAAGCAACGTGCTAAGAATGTTGAACTTGATCCAACTCTTACTCATTTCATTTGGAATGGGCTAGACACTGTTCAATATCAAGTAATACAAGGCAATTGTGAAGACATTGCTAAACTCATACTTAAAAGGGAGTATGCCCTAGTCATTACAGAATATTCCCCATGGTTTCAATGTTCCAAATATTGACTATGATAGTGACCCTTATACTTATCAAGCTTTTAGTAAACTGGTTGCGGGATTTGTAGAAGTCGCGTCATCACCATTATGGAGATTTGTGACATTTCATTCAGACACACATTTGGCAATGATATTGTCAAGCTTCAAAGGGAAAGCAAATTCAAAGATGCAGCTTACATGGTAAGACGTTTAAAATGTATATGTGATTAATGTTGAAAAAATCATTTATGTACAAGTTGATTGAACTTTTACTATTTCATGTTACAGGCAAAAGTCAAATCTTCTTTACCGTGATGATCAAGTATTTATAAATGATTGTGAGTTCATTCATATTGATAGTTGGGCAAAAGATGATAGCTATATGTCTATGATTTTTAATCAGGTGGACGGAAAGAGTCATAGCCAAATACTGAGTTATGATGCTGTTGTGAGAAAACTAACATATGAAGACAAAGAAACAAAAGGAGAGATAGTTAACATTTATCAAAAACCACAATTATTGATTAACTATCTTATAGACATATGTTCAAATGAAGGAAATTGGGTTCTGGATTTATTTTCTGGCTCATGTAGGTTTTGTTATATGGAATTGAATTTCAATATGTTCTTTTTTTAATTAATATGTCATTGTACTAATTTACTTCATTATTTTTTTGTGCTTGATAATTAGGTACAACAATAGCATGTTGCCTTCAAAAAGGAAGAAATTGCATTGCAATTGAGAAAGATCCATTACAATGCAATTTCATTCAGCAAAGAATTAATGCTCTTCAATTTCTTTCAGATGCAATGCAAGAAATTGGGTTGAAGAAAGGGGAATTTAGTGAATCACGTGTCATAAAAAAGGAAAAGGAACCTCAACCACCATTACATGGAATGTTTGGAAAGACATACATTGGCAGATTAGCACACATGAAAGATCCATTAGAAGACAAAAATGAGCAAAAGGAAGCAAAAAATATTGAGGAAGAAAACAATGATGAAACTCTAGAGGACGAAGAGTTTGGATTACGTGACATTGATGATTAAATTTAAGTTATGCTTGGAAATCAAGCTCATTTTTTATAACTATTAAGTAGTTATACTTGCAATGTTTTGACTTTGACATTTTATGAAAAGAATATACACTCAATTGAGGTTGTTATGCGTTGAATATTTGCAATATGTGATTTTCGCATTAATTTTTAAGTTAACCATTATTTTTTGAAGAAAAAAAAAGGTGATTATTATTATTTTTTTGACATAAAATTCATAAAAAAAACTATCATTTAACTATTTTTAGTTAAAATTTTCATATAAAATTTGCGATTTTCGCATGTCAATTGTAGCAAAAAATTATCAAAATGTGTAGTCTTTTAATTATATTTATGTTAAAAATGTCTATTTTTATGTCAATTGTTAGAAAATATTGTTTTTTAGAAACAATTATTTTCTGTGGATTGAAAAATTAATTTAACCAATATAGATATGTAGAATATGAGAGTCAAAATATCAACCTTCTTTTAAATATGCGAAACATAAAACCTCAACTTACAAAATAAAAAAATTAAATAAATAAAATTAAAATAAAAACAAGAAAATATGAAGAAAATGACCCCTTCAAAAATTATTAAGTTTACAAAATAATTATTTACATTTCATACATTAAAAAAAAACATTTTAAAAAAAGAGTCTGGTGCAGAATTACCACGTTTTTAAATTAGCATAAGAAACACTACCATCATAAAACACAATGTACATAAAAAATTTATAGTGCCAAAAACTAAGTTTTAAAAAACACGTGTGTTCTGCATAACCCCTTTTTGAAATCGAGTCACTTTTTTGCTATCTCTACAAAACGGGTAACAGTATGGGTTCCCGTTTCAAAGTATACATTGTTCCATGTGTACCTCAAAATCAATCCAAACATAAGTTCATTGAGAATGGGGGCTTGTGCTCAAATGGCCTCTATGCTATGGACCAATTGAGATCCAAGAAAGAGTGGGACCAATAACATAGAGGCTTGCTTTGCCTACTACAATGAAAACACAATGTTTTCCATGCATCATTAATTAAGATGCAATGGAAGCACTTTGGAGCAAATGAGGCAACATGGGAATTGGAGGATGCTTTGAAAAAAGGTATACCCATTTTTACCTACTATAAATATTCTTCGCTACAAATAATAGAACATCGAGAATGATGCTTCCTTAAGGGGGAGGGGATTGTAACACACCTTTTAAACCTCAAGTTTTGTAATTTGTAATTAAGATTTATAATGTTGGGGATGGCCACTATGAATGTCATAAAAACTTTACGTGATGTGATATGCATTTTATTTAATATATTGTCAAAAGATGAAGAACGGAGAAGCCAACACTAATCCCAATGCCTGAGAGGATGCTATGAGGGGGAAATGGGAAGTTTCCTATCTTACCTTGAATAAAATGTCTAGATTTTAAATTTGGCAGTTAAACCACATAACTTCTAGTAATTATGGCAAGGAGTGGGGAACTGGAACTGAATTTCTTCAAATATATGGGCTACATACCCATTCTGGGTACTTCTGAAATAATCACGCAACCCAAGTGGGGCCTTAAATTCTCATGCAAACAAACGTGGTGTGATGTAAGTAGTGGTAGTGCATGTTGCTAGAGAGAGGAGTAGGGAGCATCTAAGTGTGGTCAAGAATAGAGAAATGAGAGGAGAAGTGTGTGTAACCATGAAAGAAGATATAGAACCGCACTTGGATGCTAATAGCATGACTACAAATGGAAGGTGATAGAGAGTCTCTTGAGTCACAATAAGTTGTGTGGAGTGGTGAAAGTACCTCAATTGGGTAAATAATTCTAGAGTGAATATTTCCAAAGATTTTCATATTACTCTTTAAAAATTGGATAATATTATGCTCAAAGATTTGAAATGTTCAACATTTCGAGTGGACGCCGAAACCATCATCAGGGACGATATTTTTTGTCCCTAATGATGGTTGGAGTGTACACTCAAAACGTTGGACATTTCAAATCTTTGAACACAATATTATTCAAAAAATAACAATAATTTTGATAAACAAATTATTGTTGAAGCCTTCAACCTAAGGTAGAGGGCCCGTGGTTTGCTGGAAAGTGGCTCTTCCTTCTTACAATAGAGTTTCGTATCAAATTCTATGATCTCATAAAAAATAACCTTTTAGAAGTATTTCAAGAATCTCATAACACTGGTAACATGCTTAGGCCCCTAAACTCAATTATTATGGTTCTCACTCCAAAAAGGAAAGATGCTTCCTCGTTTAATGATTATTTCCCAATATCTTTCTACAACATTATTTGCAAGGTGGTTTCTAAGGTGATTTCCCAAGGCCTTTACACTTTTCTTAAGTGAAATCACTTTAGTAGAATAATTGGATTTTCTCTAGCATCATCAAATTCATGATGCAGTAGCTTTAGCCCAAGAATCCATTCATTCAATCAAGCAATCGCAAATTTTGATGATGATCTTCAAGTTAGATGCAAAGTCCTATGATACGGCCAATTGGACATACCTATGCGTGATTCTCCGTCAAATGGGTATGAATCCCATCACAGTCAATTGGATCATGGGTTTTATGTAATTGATTTCTTTTGCATTATTAACTAATGGATACCCTTCCAAGTTCTTTAGGGATGGGGATGTTCTTTATCACCCTTCCTTTTTCTTTTGGTAGCCAAAGCACTAAACAGGCTTATGGTGGATGCAAGAGCCAAGGGTGATTCTCAATCAATTCATATCCCACCTCTTATTCACAGATGGTGTCATCCTTTTTGGCGTTAGATCTCTTCATGGCATTCAAGCTCTTAAATGAATTATAGATATGTGCAATAAAACACAAGAATGAAAATAAACAGTCTGGAAAGTTTTAGTAGCAACCTTTACATGAATTGAAAACTATATTTGTATGGAAGGTGGTCAATGGGAGTAAGTTGATGATATGGGAAGACCCTTGGTTGGGCATTGATGATGAATGTCATCTTTAAAAAAATTGTGAAAAAATTGTTTATATATCCATCGCATTGATTTGGTTATTTTATTGATATTTCAAACTAACATATGTGGCACATTATATATATATTTATATAATATATATATATATAGATATTAAAAACTGTTTGAAATCTCCATAAAGCGAGTATTTATTGCCTAGTGGATACCATAGCCCAATATCCTCAAGAATGGGGTAGGAGAGGTTGGAAATCAATCTAACTTAAGATTCAAGGGTTGAAATTGATAATGATGCAATTATGTTAAACTATCCAAGGAATAAAAAACTCTTTATTAGTATGGCCAAGAAATCCTAATACTAGTGACTTCAGTGCTAAACTCGATGCCAACACATGGGTAGAATATGGAATCTCAGTTCATAGGAGAAAGGATGTCTTCATGGGCCTCTAAAATGTAAAATTGTTTTATGGCTTGCCTTAAGCAACAAATTTCATAAATATGGATAAAGAGGTTTGACCCTCGCGGTGCTTGATAAATATGGATCTAGGCTCGTTTCAGTCATGTGTGGCCAAGGAAAATCTATCGAATATATGATTAATTTTATCAATAACAATGAAAATACATCTAATATTAATATAATCACTTTAATTATGCTAAATATGTCTCAAATTAATTTGGTCATTTTAATTTTAAATTTGTTTAGTTATCTCAGTTTGTTGAGATGATAAATATTGTTAATAACTTTAATGATGAAATAAAAATTTTGAATGCAAAGTGACAATGTAATAGTGTTGAATGACAGAAAATGTGAATAATAAGAATTTAGTCAATTACAATAACCTTCATTGTGATCAATTTCAAACTATTTTCTTCTACTATTCTTATTGTCAACCTTGTTAGTTTTGTCGTCTTTTCCTATCAATTATATGAAAATGACAGTTGAAATCGTAAACCATTTAAATATTAAGCTCGAGTTGTTGTAGTAAACATCAGACCTTGTCTCTCTTTCTCTCCAATATTAATAGGTTGAATTACTATAACACAAAAATCAATCTGCATTATCAATATTTTTGTGTGCTTACACTGAAATCAATGCACATTGTTAATCCAATCACTTTAAAATTAAAGTACTATCATACATCCAATTACATCAAATCAGAAATCAACATCTACATGAAATCAATGCATCTAATACAAGCAATCAAATAAGATTAGAAAACAACATCTACACTAATCAATGCATCTAATGCAGGTAATCAAATAGGATTAGAAATCAACATCTACACTCAAATCAATGCCTCTAGTGCAAGTAAGCAAATAGGATTAGAAACCAACATCTATACTGAAATTAATGCATATAGTGCAAGCAATCAAATAGGATTAGAAGTCACCATATACACTTAACTCAATGCATTTAGTGCAAGAAATCAAATAGGATTAAAAATCATCTACATTAAAATCAATGCATATAGCGCAAGCAATCAAATATAATTAGAAATCAGCATCTACATTGAAATCAATGCATCTAGTTCAAGTAATCAAATAAGATTAGAAATCACCACCTACACTAAAATCAATGCATTTAGTGCAAGCAATCAAATAGGATTAGAAATCATCTACATTGAAATCAATGCATCTAGTGCAAGCAATCAAATATCATTAGAAATCAACATCTACAATAAAATCAAATGCATCTAGTGCAGGAAATATTCTTCCCTCTCCCCCTCATCTATATCTATATCTCCCTTAATCTCTCATTCTTTGTCTTTGTATATTGAAATTAATGCATCTAGAACAAGCAATCAAATAGGATTAGAAATCACCATATACACTAAAATCAATGCATTTAGTGTAAGCAATCAAATAGGATTAGAAATCATCTATATTAAAATCAATGCATTTGATGCAAGCAATCAAATATAATTAGAAATCAACATCTACATTGAAATCAATACATCTATTGCAAGTAATCAAATAGGATTAAAAATCACCACCTACACTAAAATCAATGCAATTAGTGCAAGCAATCAAATAGGATTAGAAATCACCATCTACATTGAAATTAATGCATCTAGCATAAGAAATCTTATTCATCTCTTGCCCCTCCATCTATATCTATATCTCCCTCAATCTCTCCTTTTTTGTCTCTCTATCTCACCCACCCAAACACACACTCTCTGTCACTCCATATCTATCAATTTCTTTGTCCCTCCCTTCCTCTCTCCATGTCTCTTTTCTTCCCTATCTTCACCTTCCATCTATATCTCTATCTCCCTTTGTCTCTCTATATCACCCCCAAAACATACAATCTCTTTCTACAATATATATATCTATCCCTAACACATCTCTTTGATGCCCTAACACATCCTCAAAGGGCATCAGATGTTAGAGGTTTACCCAATCCTCCATTGAGTCTTCCCAAGTGAAGACAAGAATGATGTGTCTATCTCTTCCTCTTAATTAGGGAGGACATATCTATTCCAATAAAGGAATGTACTCATTCCAACGAAAGGAATGTACCTAAGCTCCCTCTTGGCTTAGGAATTTCCAAGTTTTTTCCAAGTAAGAAACTTGCTTCCAAGCTCCCTCTTAATTAGGGACCTACATCAGCGCCTTAGGTGGAGATGATGGGACAACCAGCTGCTTGAAGAACTCCTCTTCATGATGTATGATCTTCTTTTCGTTATCTAGGAGTCTTCACTTTTGGAACTTCTACATAGGGCACCAACCATCCATCACTTCCATCCATGAGTCAACCATGTCATCATCAGAGAGTGATCCATCAGTTCATATATGGCCTCCCTTCATGCCATGTTTACTTAAGGATCTTTCATCCTACTACATGTGCATTGGAGGTGGAAGACATCCAAAGATCTTCCCGCGGAAAATCTCCATAAACCCATCTAGATATTGTTCAAAAATAAAGGAATGAACGTTAACATTAACTTTGTGATGGTCTTTCATCATGAAATATTCTAGTTTGCATCAACATCCTGCATATAATGATTGACACATCTCCCAAAGATATATTTTGTCAAGGGTCTCTTTCCTTTTCAGACTCCATTAGAGTCTTCATATCTTCCATGGAGATATCATAGTCAAATCTTCTTGGTCTTTCAGATGTTGATTGCATTTACCATGGTTGCATATTCCATGATCTCTTCCTTCTTTCTTCACACATTTCATTCCCAGGAGCTTTCAATCAGAGTTCCTCGATTGTAGTCAACCACCTCATACTTCATATGAGAGCATATTATGTTGATTTCATCTAGTGAATGTGTGACCCATGCATTCCTGCATCTCTTTGAGGGAGGAGATCCTTTATTTTGATCATGCTCTTAAGATACAGTATGATATTTGCAATCATATGACATGACTTCCACAATATCAAATGTAAGCACACATACCTCATTTTTCCTTTGGGTCATCCAGACTTCCTGCAACAGCTTCCTTGATTGAAAGAGCTTCAGTGCTTTGTTTTGCTTCATTTTTATGTCATCATACTATCATCCCATGAATTCCACAAATTTGGAATTCTTGATGAAACACATGCTTCCCCTCATGATCGGTGAACCTTTCAATGAAGATTCCATTAAAGAATTTTGAGGATCTAAAGCATCCTCATCAACATATGTTTCATTTTGGCAAATGTATGATAAACCTTGAACTAGGCGACCTTGCCACTTATGACTCCAATGAGATTCCCAAGAGCTATATTCTTGACTTCCATAAATTCTAACCATCTTTCTTGATTATCTATGATGATGTCTCTAACTTTTGCTTATCAATGCTTCTATGATGCTTTGATGCATCCCATTATTTTACTTAGTGAATCATAATAGCCATATCTTACAACAAAATATTTAGGAGCTTGAAAAGAACTTGTGTGAGGAAGAATATCTCAATAATAGAGATTTCTTACTTCCTCTTTATTAGACTTGTTTTTTCAGCTTCCTCCACTTCCTCGGTGATGTGGGCTTCTTCTCTTCATCTTTTGTTATTGTCCTTCTTAAGCTTAGAACAGTCTCTCCTATAGTACCCATATTCTTGACACTCATAGCATCGAATTTTAGCCATGTCCTTCTTATGTTTTTGAGGACCAAACTTTCCAAATTTTCCCTTTCTTTTTGTTATTGCAATGTATGCCTAATTCTACTCACTTGATGCCACATCAGATTTGGCCTTTAGTCTAGATTCTTCAATCTTGCACAGTGACCATAGATTCTAGAATGGAGTAGCTTCTTTCTTCCCATAAATACTTGAAGTAAAGTTACCCCACTCCTCCGATAGTGCATTTAATACAACCGTAGTCATTTCCCTATTAAGCATGACTTCTCCTAGATCTTGTAGTTGATCCCTGATTTTAGATATCCTCATAAAGTATGAGGCTATTCCATCTTCCCTTGACATCTTCAACTTGTAGATTTATTGTCTTAATGAGATGACTTCTCCAATAGTGCTTATGGAATACAACTCTACCAGTTTTTCATAGATTTCTTTTGAAGTTTAGAGTTTTGATATATATGGAATGAGAGGATCTTTGATGGATTCTATGAGAATCCTTGAGCCGTAACTTCCCCTTTCATATAATTTGCAAGAGCTTGAGCATCTTCCTTTCTTGGTTTAGTGACAGATCCTTTGACATGTTCCATCACCTCATTTTCAATGAGATTCAAATCTATCCTTTTCTTCCATGCGAGATAGTTTGAAGCCCCAACCAATTTGTTGATTTCCTTGCAAAAAGACATTTTTACAAATTCAGGTAAGGTCGTATACTTATTTGTTGAGATGCTTCTTCTACTTGTTGCTTTCTAGAATTTGATGATGATATAGATGATAGAAACCTTCCTTTTGATGAAGATAGATTTCTTCTTCAAGATGATGACGTGATATTTGTTCTTAAAGTGCTTCTCTTGGATGTATATACTTAAAGCTACCTTGCTTTGTAGATCTTTCCAACTTGATGAGGGTCTTTGCGGTCTTTTCATGATAACTAGAGGATCCAAGACTTTTGCTAGCGTAGACTTCTTCGATCTAGGGTTTGATATTTTGTTGTAGACCTTAACTTCACTTTAATATCTTTCAATTTTCTTTGATCGAGATCGTTGTGTGTCTCTTGATAAGATGCCCTTCCTTGACTTTGTCACCTTAGCTCTGATACCATGTTGAGATATCTAGGGCATCAAGTATTCAGTGATTTCTCTTCGATTGATGACTACTTGTGAATGTGTTTTACTTATTAGAATAGGATCTTGTAATTATAGTGTTCTTCTTAATCAAACAGCTACCAATTCATAAAACATAAAGAGACAAGAGACACGGAATCTAGGCTATTAGCCATGGGAAAAACCTCTCCCACATGAGAGGAAAACCCAAACAAATTCTTCTTCTTATAGAGACTTCAATTGACGAATATCAAGACCAAGATCTAGACCCTTGACAGTGTTATCACTCCGAATTTTTCCCTAAAAGTTATCAGAAGAAGGAAAAGACTGAGGTAACCACAAACCAATCTTCCAAGTATAGGCTCTAGCCAACCTATGACTCAGAGAGGGCTCTCTCTATATGTTTTAGCTTTGTTTGTTGGGATTTTAGGCTAGTTCTTAAAGTTCAGGGGGGTTTTGGATTTGTGTTGGAAGTTGGATGGTGGAATCCTTAAGCAGATGGATAGAATGATGCCTCTGGCTATTGGACTATGGTTCAAAGGAGGGCAGCAAAACTGAGATTAAATCATTAAAGGGAGTGTTCAATGGGCAAGCTAGCAAAGTGAAATACAGGTCTTTGAATAGGATGGGTGAAATGATCTTAACCAGGGTGAGAAAGCACTTAAGAACCCTCAAACCAAGATTAAAAGAAAGAAAAGAGAAGGATCATGAGCAAAGGGCAGTTAAGAATCCTTTACTTATAGACCATAGGAGAACTACCTAAACTAAGGAGCAATCAAGAATTCTTTAACTTAGATAATTTGTAGAAAACATAAAAATGCATAATAGTTAAAACAGAGTGAGTAAAACAAATTCTGAGATATTATTCCGTATTATTGCATTTAGATTTCAGACACACTCAAGATTATGGAAAAACTTTTGAAAGAAAGTGACAACACAAAATAAGATACTTGTTTGTATTTTGCACTACACATGAATCCAGTGAAATATCTTTGTTTTATTCAATAATCCAGCTTGTTGGTCCAACAGTGATACAATAGCTTACAGTCTTTGATCAAGAAAACTATAGTAATGTCTAAGAATCCACCCTACATACTTCGAATTGTGAAGTATATATACAAAAAATTATTACAAAATATCTCAAAACAACTTGAAATTTATTTTAGGAAATACAAATATCTTCTTGCAAGAAGATAGAGACAACTAATGAATTGTTTCTTGTTGTCCCTTTTATTATGGTTGTGTTGGCCCTTATGGTTGAGGTGTATCCCTTTATGTTGGCTTACAGTTGTGGAGTTTCACGCTAGATTCTTCTTTACTTTCATCTTTCAACTGATATTCTTTAACCCTAATACTCTTTGACCCCGTTGTGTTGTTTTTACTTGTTTTACCTAGCTGCCTTCATTTTTAATGTGTAGTAACTTTCTACTGTAAATTTATCATAGTAAATCTGTCATTTTCTCCCACCATTTTGCATCTAGTAATTTCACATTCACCATTCTTATGTAGATTTCACCAGCCTTAGTATACTTTGCAAAAGTGGGCTTGGTGAAGAACAAATGTTTTACCTCATGCTCAAGGAAAAACAAGTTCTCAAATGTGTCATATAACACTTTGCCTGTTGGCAGGGCTTTAATGGATGAAGAACTGACTTGTTTTTTAGCCAATTTTCTAAGTCTATCACCATAGTCCAGCTGGGTCATGAGTTTGTCATTGATGACCATAGGACTAGGCAAACCTTTTTCCCTCAAAATTTGGAATTTAACCATGACCCTATCAATGGCTACCTACATATTGTGGCACTCTTCTTCCAAATTAAACATAAGGTTCCTTTTGGAAAGAACCTTCCTTATTTCCATAATTTCCTTAGTTCTCTCTTCTATATTTAGCTCATGGAGCTCATATCTATTTTTGTTGTTGAGGAAGTGGATGAGTTTATCGGCATCCTCTGGTTTATCCCCCAACTCCTCCTATACTTTTTGGATAGCTTCTGTAACTATTTTTACCAGCTCTATTTGTTAAAAAATTACTTGGATTGATGGCCAAAGATCATTGACAGATTCAATGATATTGACCCATAGAATTTCTTTCGTTTGTCCAAGTGGTTTTTCTAATGTTAAATCCTTTTCTAAGATTTTGATCCTCTCACCCATTCTCTGGGCCTTTTGTGTTTCTTATTTTTGCTTTAGCTTGGAAAATTTGCAGTCTGTTTCCAAATTTGCCACCTTTTCCTTTAGCTTTTTCATTTCTGTAGCCTGGATAGACTTCTCTTCCATGGCTTTGACAAGTTCTGCTGCTTTCTCTCCTGATGCACCTGTTGCTGGTATAGATTTTGTTGTTGCTAGCAAGGTTGTTGCAAGTGGAGCTGTAGTTGCCAAAGACGCTGCTAGTGTGGATGGCACTGTTGTAGACACTGTGGGGATAACATTTGTTGAATAGGTGGCCACATCTTCCTGTTTTAATTGGATCAAAGCATCCAATTCCTTTTCAGTTTATTTTATTTGATCGTTCAATTTCAAGACTAAGTCCATGAGTTCTTCATGCCCCTGCTAGGCTTCTAGGATTTCCAGTGTTTCTGGATGATGTAGCTGAGGTATTTTTAACTGTTTCTTCAATGCAGCTATGTCATCATTCTTCTTTTTAATAAGTTGTTATGCAGCTTTTATATCCTTGGGATCGTGTCCCAATTCAATTACTAAGTCCTCTAAGGACTTGATCCTGGTATCCTTGGCCTGTGAGGAGACCTTCTCTAATTGGAATTGAGTTGAGATGTTGTTCAGAGAGTTCTGTCGCTGGTGGGCAGTTATAGCTTTACCTGTCAGGGTGGAGTATATCATCTCTCCAACCTGTTTATACAATTCAATCTAGTCTATGGGATGAATGTCCCTTGCCAGAATTTCAAAATCTATCTTTTTTAAATCTGATGTTGTCTTTTGTTGTTGGGTTGTAGGCTTCACAAAGGTCATCTGCAGCTTCCACTGCTTAATGTCAAAGGCTGACATTAGCCTTGTCTGATTGATAGGGGTGAGCTTCAGGTATTGAGCATAAGTTTGGACTTTAAGCTTCTCATTTTTAACCTTGATTTTTTTATATCTTTCCTTGATATCTTGGTCTTTGTCAGCAGGCATTCTGAAGGAAGATACTTCAACACTGAGCTGCCTTTCGAACATCTGAGTTTGTGATGTGGAAGGCTCTTTCATGCCTCCAGATGGAGTGGCATGCCTACTTCTTTCTGCTTCTATATTGGTGACCTCAGCTAAGTCTTCAGTACATTCTTGCTCAGAGGTTGGATTTGGCCTTTGCCTCTTGTTTTATTCCTGCTGTAAATGAGAGGTGGCCATTCCTGAAGTGGAAGCCCCTTCTCTGTTTCTTTTTGAGATCTTCTCCTAATTATGAGGAGTCTGCATGATTGGAGGAGTACTCATAGCAGTGTCTGGTTCTTCTGGTACCTGCAGAAAAGAGTTGTCATCAAGCTGCTTTTCTAAATCAATTAGAGCATTCTCTACATCTATTCTGGTGTTGTCCCGGTCTACTAGGGTACCTTCCACCTATTCTGTTTGGTTTGCATATACTTCTATTTCAAGTATGGAATGGTGGATGAAAGGTCCTAGCTTGACCTTTTGTCACTTCTTTGTGATAAATTCCGAAGGATCATATCTCCAGACAAAACTTCTCTGGAACTTCATATTCTGCAGTATCAAATCTACCTCTTTGCTAGCCTCTCTAGAGTTGCATATGAAGGGGCCTAGTTGGTTTTTTATTTTGAAATTGGCATTCTTCTTGGCATTGACGAAGTTCACCTCATCTGCATTGATAATTTGCCTATAGTATTCTAATGCAAACAACCTCGTGGGGAGGTATCTTGGCAACTTATATGGTGCAAGCATGCAACAATATATCATGATTTATGTGTGGTTCTAGTAAAGGTATTAGTCACCCACTTTGGTCTGCTTTGACAGTTGAATGACTCTCTTTATTTCTGGACTGATTCTTGGAGGAGGGTTTCCAGTCAACATTGTCATAACTGGATGTACAAATAAGTCAATGAAATCTGAATAAGAGTATGGAGACCTATACTGGTGGATCAATGGGGTCCAAAAAATGACTAACCTGGGTTGACCCTTGGTGTCGAGCTTTTGGAGGGTGAATGGGAACTTTTCTGATTGATAATATAAGAACATATGGTATAACACTGAGGAGTATTTGAAACCCTTTCATTGCCCATTCTTGTGAACTACTCATGCATTCTGTCAGCGATGAATGTGGCAAAGTCATAAATGGTTGCAGGAGGTTGTCCTGGGGTATAGATGGACATCAAAGCTAGGATAATTTCATCAATGTACTCACTTGTGGAGTAACCCAAAACACAAGATATCATCGCTACAATATTTCGGCCCCAAGGGGAAAATATAGCTCCTACATATGGAAGGGGGTTTTTAGGGATGTGCTTCTCTTCTTTGATGAAGGTTTGGAGCAATTGGGCCAATTTTGCAGCACTGAGTTTGGGATATAAGTCCAATAGGTCTCCAATTGAGAGGGGAGTTAGGTTTGGCCCTGGTTGGAGCTACAACATTTCATTTATAGACTCAACAATGATGGTGAAGAGGACCTTCTGGTCATGAGACATGATTTTTATGTGACTAGAGACGTAACATGCATAGCACATATGTACAATCTCAGGAAAATGTGGACTTGGGGGAACTGGTACTTGGGCAAATTTGACTCCCAAAGGCCAATTTCATCAGCATGGTTCAGAAACTTGTCCCTACTTTGGCAATGTACTTTGTGCAGAAGCTCTATCACAGTGGTACCATTTATCTCGAAATTTTTATCAGTTAGAGGAAGATGGTCCAGGTCTAAATGGGGTGTAGAGATGGGTCTTACATCCATAGCAATTGGGGCAGCCATACTCAGTTCTTGTGGATTTCAGTATGGGAGGTAATTTGAAGTTTTTAGGGCAACGGTGCTTTTGCAGATGGTTTTGGTCCAAAGTGTAAAAACCAAAATAAATCTGATTATTTTCCACTTAATTTAAAGTATTATGGGGATCATTTCACTGGAATTGGACGATTGAGTGGGTTTTCCGCGGTTAAATACTTGGAATTGGGGAATTTGACTGTAACTGGTAGTTGAATGCAGTTTGCAGGGGTCTGTACGGCTCTAGTATGGATGGATGACTGTGTCGGACTATCTACAGCTTCTGTGGAGCAATTGCAAAGGTTCGTGAGCTATTCCATAGTTTGCGGGAGTTGCAACGACGCTCTGAGTTCTCAAAGGCTAAATGCGCAAAAAGAGTGAAGAGAGGGGTAAACAGGGTTTTATAGAAAAATTGGTTAATTTTGGCGCGTTTTACTATTTGATGAATGGTTACGGTCTTCGGATAGAAAGGGGAAGCGGTTTGGGAGGTCCATCGCACCGCTTTTGTGGTGCAGGGGGTATTCGGGAGGAGCCGCCTGATTCCATTCAGCGCTTGACACGTAGTGTCGAGGGCCAAGGGGAAAATGCCTCATCGGGCAGGTAAAGGGCGAACATTGGGTTAGCTCGATATGGATGAGAGGCGTTGGATGTAAAGGCGGGACGATCAACGGTGGTCGGGAGATGGGAGTTGTGCGGTGATTTAACCATAAAGTTTTCGAGGGGGACCATGGGCCTAATCACGGCGGTATGAAATTATCTTAACCTTTAATCTTATCGGGGCGCTTTAATGCGGGATTAAGGGCTAAGGCGGGGTTATTAATATATTTTTGCGGGATATGGGTAGTAATATAGTTTATAATTAAACTAAGGGATGGGATTAATTTAAACACATGAATAAAATATATACGGGAAATTGGGTTTTTCGGGGATTTTGTATATATTAATAAAAGTTAATATAAAGTGAAATGAGCGGGGGATGCTTGACTTAAGATAAGTGTTACATGGTGGGTTTTTTAACATAGAACATGTTTGTTATGGGTTTTTCCTAGGGAAAAGACTTAGCCTTTAGAAAAAGGGTTTTTGTGGGGGGGCGGAATGAATTGCGAGGGATTTTTAACACCTTTGTTTCTTAAGTCATCAAGCCGAGGGTCCAGTCCCATCAAAAGTCGGAGAAATACTTTGAGCGTTTTTTACTTAAAGAACTATTGGTATTAATATTTTTATTGTGAAAGAGGAAGTTAATGAGCGATGTAAGAGTTAAAATGAAAGATAGGGATTTTAAATGAATCATGTTGTGAACCATTGTCTTTGCTTTATGTATCACCTATGCATATTTAAAAGATGCATTGGAAAAAATATCATAAGTGTTTTTCATGTAGTCACAAGACATTTCTGCGACCTTTCTATTACTTACCCATCTACTTATCCTACCATTTTTTCTTTACTTTATTTGGGTGCATTTAAACTAGCAAACCCTTATTAATCTTTTTCTTTTCTTTACAAAATAAATTATCTAAGTCTAACATTATATCATCCAAGAACTCAGATTAAACAATTGAGCTCATTTTATTTACTCTACCTATCTAATTATCTACCAAGATTACACTGTTTGGTCATATTTTATTCTCTCACTATAAACATAAAATTGAAAACATGAAATAGTCAAGTTTAAACATTTTGACTATCATGGACTGTGGCATGAGTTACAAGCTGCACACAATCTTTTATTAGGCATAAAAAGTAAATAGTAGTGGCATTTTGACTTGCTCACTTTCATGGTCTTTTCTAGTCTTTTGGGGTTCATATATTTTCATTTTTTGACCTTTTCCTTCTTTTTGTCCTTTGATTATTCTTTTAGAACATACCCTCTTTACATTTTTTTGTTTTTTTAATATGGAAAACATTTGCAGAAAGCAAAGGTATGTACAACATTACAAGGCTTAATTTTAGTGATTCGAAATTATGACTCTTATTGGTATAGGAACCTAATAGACAGAATGACCACTCCAAGACCAAGTCATAATATCATTCTTTTCTGCTTCTCCTTACACAAGTCAACGCAAGTCAAACTTCTTCCTTCACTGCACTTCTCGGCTTCCTGAAACTTCAGCCTCTTTTCCACAGATTTGTGGTTCGTATTGCTGCAATTTCACGCGTGTAACAAGTTTGGAGGTGCTTCCCTTCTTCGCTCTATTTGGAGGCTTCTCTAAATGAAGTTGACTAGCTATAACGCTCACTTGGAGACCTTTAGATAACCTTGTTTTGGATTGTTATGATACCGGTGCAGAAACCCTAGTTTTCAGCCACGTGTGAGATAACTAGCCCAAAAATAGTGCCAAATACTTCGATCTCCCTCTTCCCTTCCTCGATGGTTAGTAGGTTGACTTTGCACTCATTTTTCCAACTCAAACTTCGACTGAATTACAAACTTGAAGATGACCGAAATTTTGCATTGAAATAAGGTCGCGTTGCGTTATTTAGTGGTTGGAACCTCATAATTAGCCGACTTGAAACGCTGAGCCGACATGTCTCTTTGAGTAGGTTATTTACTCCATTTTGTACCGATATGAAAGAGAGGTAATGTAACATGCCCAATAACTCAATTTGACTTTATGACCAATCATATGGACTCACAAAGGGAGTCATACTAAAAATAAAATCCCTTGCTCATGAAACAAACATTACAATAATAATTGTGTTTGTCTTCTTTGCATCAATTACATAAAATCACAATTTCACATGTCATTATGAAGACCAAACCTAGTTAATAACGTTTTTTTTTTCATGGTATTACTAATAATTTGGCCATGGCATTTGGCCCAGAGGGTAACCCTAAATAAAACCTCTTTTGAGTTTTACTAAATATAAAGAGATTTATGGAATAAATATAATAAAAAAATAATAATAAGTATTTAACATACCTCTAATTTATTTATATTTTATTTATTTACCATACCTCTGGAGTAAATATAAAAAGAGTTTTACTTATTTACCATACTTCTTGAGTAAATATAAAAAGAGGTTTTACTTATTTACCATTTTTTGGTTTATTTATACCTCTTTTTTCTTTTTTGAATATACATAAACCTTTTATATTTTTAATTTATATTGTATTTATACATAATAATAATTAGATTGATTTTTAAATGGGATTGACATTAGATCAAAAATGTTAAATGTTAAACATGACATGACAAATGTTTAAGTTTGAGATCTACCCCATACTAATACTGAGTTGTAACACTGAGTTGTAAAAAGCATCTCAGCACAACAACAGTATCAAGAGAGAGTGGATAGGCCCAAACAAATTTGCTCTTTTGTAAAATTATTTGTGGAATCCATGTCTAACTTGTTTATATGTTGTCCCTATGCAACACAGGATCCTTTTGTGGAATCCATCTCTAACTTGTTTATATGTTGTCCCTATGCAACACAGGATCCTTTTGTGGAATCCATCTCTAACTTGTTTATATGTTGTCCCTATGCAACACAGGATCCTTTTGTGGAATCCATCTCTAACTTGTTTATATGTTGTCCCTATGCAACACAGGTGTGGGTTTATTAGGTGTGATCCTTAATCCAAAAACTGCTTGGAATAAACCCAGTTTGGATGAATCTGTTCCGGGATTGGTTTTGGAATAAACCCAGTTTGGATGAATCTGTTCAGGATTGGTTTCGGAATATGGTTTTGTAGAAGAATTCAGATCATTTTGTAAGATTATTTGTGGAATCCATCTCTAACTTGTTTATATGTTGTCCCTATGCTTGTTTATATGTTGTTCCTATGCAACACAGGTGTGGGTTTATTAGGTGTGATCCTTAATCCAAAAGCTGCTTGGAATAAACCCAGTTACTTGTTTATATGTTGTCCCATGCAACACAGGTGTGGGTTTATTAGGTGTGATCCTTAATCCAAAAGCTGCTTGGAATAAACCCAGTTTGGATGAATCTGTTCAGGATTGGTTTCGGAATATATTTTTGTAGAAGAATTCAGATCATTTCTATGTATTAGAGTGTGGTATTCTATGTATTAGAGAGTATGGTATTGGTGGGCGAAAAAAAACAGATATCTTCCCCACACAAAATTCCTGAGACTAACTGAGAAGCTTTCAAAAGGCAAGTTGAAGCCCAAAAGTTCCAATTATGCCATAACTGGATTATGACATTAAACGCAAAATTGATATATGAAACCCAATTTACATACCATGCCTCTCCAATTTCAACAATTCTTTGGTTTTTCAATTCATGCATGCACCTTTCATGGAGCACTTTATCTTCCGAGTAAACAATATGAGCATAGCGAAATACGTAAACCCATGCACCTTTGGTATGGTTGGTAACATTATTTAGTACCAGATAAAGAGAATATATGCGTAACACCCTTCATTTGCAAAACCCTTCCCCTGCAAGAAGCATTTGGATCCCCACTCAAAATTATTTCCATCATCTTCAGGATGGAAAAGCCATAGAAAATTATGTCAAGCATTTTCCTGGTAAATTTCCATAAAATATTACGAACATATGCTGATTTCGTTTTGAATAAAACGTCCTTGCCGAACTTTCATATTTAGAAATTTTTGCAATAATGCAACACGAAATGTAACAGATAGCAATCAGATGAATCGGCCCATGAAGACCGGCCTAATACAACTACGAGTACTCGGGAATTTCAAATTAAATCAAAATAGTCTTTGAAACAAGACCGATCCATACAGCGCTTATTACAAAGCACAGTCAAGAGTATACACAATTATAATTTCTGCTAGAGATGTTGGTGGTAACTAAAAGAGCGCACCACTAAGTACTAAAACTGTACAGTAAGCATGAACTCGTAAAGAAAGAAGTCCACTTGCAGCGGTCGTAACTTCAGAATTCTACTTGCAAAGATGTTCTATTAAGCCATAGAACAGTTAACTAAGCAAATGGACTCCAGTCTATTACATGCAATACCACATTCTGCTGGCACCATTGCCTGTTTCTTACTCTCTTCAGTATCATAATGCTAGAGAATCATATCCTCTGATCCAAATTTTATAGGGGGCAAACTTGTAACCCAAGAGAACACCGGCTCAATTAAGAACCCAGGAACCTTAACAAAAGATAACTGGCAACGTATTTCAAATCGACGCACCATTCTGCACCCATCATGTCCTTTCAGTGGTACAATGAACACGAGCAAGATGAAATACTTATAGCTGAAATAAGTACCCAAAATTTCAACAATGTTCTGAATTGAGGAGCATTGTCAATGCAATCAAACACAGCAACTGGGTTGGAATTTGACTCTGGCTATATCTCCATTGTACTACATGAAGCATCTAATTTTTAGCTTCAAGAGGCTCTCCTATAGAATAAATAGAAGTATTTTGTTGTGTATCAACCATATTGATAGTGGGAGGAACAAGTTTAGCATCACTGCAAACAATCTCAGGTCTGATGAGGCGCCTCCTTTTTTTTTTACTATCACAATTATTTTGTTTGTTATTTTCCTGGATGGAGGTGCCTTGTGCAGCTTCATCTGTTGACGTCTCTTTCTTTGAGTGTTCTTGAATGTTCTTTCTTCGTTTGAAGTCTATGATAAAGTCTTCCTTTGGTGCGTCTTCAGACCTATGAATGTTCTTTCTTCGTTTGAAGTCTATGATAAAGTCTGCTTTTGGTGTATCTTCAGTATCTTCATGCTCATCAGGGCTGTAGCATTCTTCTGCGACGAGAGCATCTGGTTCATCCTCTTTATCAGAAGCACTTCTATCACCATGCTTCGTTTCTTTTAAATTTGTGCTTCTAAACTTTTTGGTGCTCTTTGTAGTAGAAACCTGTTTGGAAAGACGGGACCATACAGAAAGTCTCTTCTGTTGAGTGCTTTTACCGATTTCGGCTTTTGATAGAGAATTTGAATTAGATAGGTCATTTACGCTTTTTTTGGATACCCCGGATATTTTCACAAACCGCTGGCTTTTTAATTTAGGAACTGAACCAAGAAGATTCTGATTTAAGTTGACCCTGTCATCCTTTTGTATTCTCTGTATTTCTGCATTTTGCAATGTATCCATCCGTGCAGTATCATTCTTCACTGTAACTCTAATGTTCCCTAAGTTATCAATGACCCTGGGTGATGAATAATCCACGTTCTCATCTACAATAGCAGACACATTCCTCTTAACTGCAGTTGTATCCCCCATTCCATCATTACAACTTACTTGACACTGCAGAAATTCACGACTTGAGGTACACAATGGATGGACTTCCTTGTTACATTTTGAGACCATGCTGGGACTGATCTTAGTCCTCAGTGCATCGAGGTAATCACTGTCCAACATGCACTGACTTGGAGAAATTGTTGATTCAATATCATGATGGCTAGATACATCAGGTTCAAGCTGTTTCTTGAGGTCATACAACTGTCCTGCCTCATTTTTCCAAGGCTTTTGAAAAGCATAATGAGAATTTAAATGACCTGCATTTATGGTACTCATATTTTTCAGAGAATGGGACTTCTCTGGATTATCCAACCTAGCATATGCAACAGCATTATCAACATGTCTGGTTGTATGCTGAACAAGTCTCTCAAATCTCCCATTCTTTTTTTGTAGACAAACTTCTAATGGAATTGAATCCTTCATAGTAAATGGTAGTATTGTATTAGAATTTCCTCCACTTGCACCATTTCCTCTCAAACCCGAATACAAAGCATCACCATGCTCTTTTGAAATATCTTCATGAAGATGCCTTCCACAACCACAAGATGGCTTCTCCCTGAGATGCTGTGTGTCTAGTTTATTGCAGCAATGGTCATTCCATGCTCCTCCATCATTGGAACCGACCTTAGGATCAACCCAATCATTGTTCAATTTGGTTAAATTCTCAATCACTAGTTCCCCCTTTAATTTTGTTAAATCTTTCATCACATGCCCCCTTATAGTCGTATAGCAAGCATTTGTTATGGAAGATCCTCGATCTCCAAATTCCAAATTAGGTAACTTTCCTAATACATAATCATTCTGTTCATGGTTAGAGATCCTTGATCCAGAAAACTCATGAAGGCCCAGGCTATTATTTCCACTAGAGTTTTCTCTTCTAATTAACCTTAACATGTCACTTTCCTGGACGCTAGCTTTGTCACAAGCGTTGTCAGTCAATATTCCTTCATGATACAGCCTGGCAGGAACAGTACCCCTTCGAAAAGAGGACTGTGGAAGACCTTTAATGGTATGCTTACTCAATAAGCCTCTCGAACAAAATAACTGAGTCAACTTGGAAACCTGAACCCAATTTATGTCAATACGAATTCAAATAGAACCAAAATCAGGATAATTATTAACCAGATTTAACTACAAGCTTGATAGAAGTATTAACAGAAATTAGAGTATATTGAAAATTTGATGGCAAATGTTACCTGTCCTGCGTCCAACTCAAAACTAAACTTGTTCTTAGAAAAATAGTTTTCTTTGATAGCTTCTTTGAATTGCCTCTCTGGAAGTGGTTGAAACTGTTTGTAAATACAAAACCTAACCTGCAACAGATGTAGAAATTATGGTAATGAACTGTAAGACATTCCGTGTTGAATTGTAAGCCAAGCAAAGAACATGTTTGTGCACATATCTCATATAGGAAACATAAAAAGATGACGTGAACAATTGAACGGTTTAAGCATAGAGGCAATACCACAGTAATAAAACTCAACTTCTAGCTGGAGAAAATGGAGTTGCCACCGAGGCAAAAGTACTTATGTGCTGCTGTTCTCCCACCAAACTAATCTTACAAGCTCATTGCCAAAAATGTTGTCCATAGCTGAGGGAAGACTATGAACCATGGACAGTTTGGATTGTGGGTTATCTCTATTACCTATCCATAGTATTAAAAACCAGCTGGGTTGAACTGCTAACCGGTCAAAACAGCCAGTTCATTAGGCTCAGAGGTCAACCCAACCAATGAACCTGGTTTGGGCCACAGCAGACCCCAGTTTGGTACTAAACCAGCATAGATCCATCTTAAATACGGATCCAACATGAGCCGAGAGGGATCCAATTTCTTCACGTGTAAATTTTTTTATGAGTCAACATTATTTAAATGTTTTGTATAGTTAAATTTTTTTAGATTTTTCATAGTTTTTATTTTGGCTGACATGAGCAAAATTTCCATTCAATTTTGATGACAGACGGACAGCGTTACACATCATACTGGACTGTAGAATGAGCCTCTCAGCTCAACCAGCCATAAACCAACTAGTTCAGCCATAAACCAGGCAGTTCATCATACACCAGCCAAGTCATTCAGTTGTTTTGGGGAAACTAGGGAGTGTTTCCCCCAAAAAAAAAACAGCCCCTCCAAGCCTTTAAAAGCATTCCTCCCCTCTTATTGCCTCACACATCTCATTTGGAGCTTTTGTGAGCTTGAAGAGTGGAGTTTTTGCTGGTGTAGTGTAACAGCAGAGAGTTTGGGCTATGTTTGTCATCATTGAACTGTTTTGGAGCTACTTTGGAGCTGTCTAGAGGAGTTAGCATCTTCAAGAAAAGGCTAAGGCAGCTAGAGGGATTTTCACTTGGAAAATCCATATATATATATATAAATATATATATATAAAACAGTAATGAGTTCATTCCACTAGCACGATCATTCCACTAGCACGATCAGTAACTTCATAGAAACAGCTGCCACTATTCCACCTAGTAGAACCAATATTTCATAAATGCCACAAGGGCCAACATGTCTTTAGAGACTTGAACCCACACTACTTGGTACACAAACTGTTAACCATAACACTTGAGCTAAGTTCCTTTGATAGCCAAAACATTAAAAAAAAGTCCATATTTCATTATTGTCCATGTAACTAATTGAGCTAAGTTCTTTTGATAGCCAAAACATTAAAAAGAAAGGTCCATATTTCATTATTGTCCATGTAACTAATTTTTTTGTGTTCTTACAAGTTTCAACTTTTATATTTTAAGTTTTAAATTTCAACCTATTTTGTAGGCTAGATCAGCCCCATTTAGAGCCTGGTTGATTATGTATTTTGTTGCTAATATGTATTGCACTTAATCCATTTTGATATATTCATCTTCCGTGGTATATATATGAACAAACTTTGCATATTTTGTCTCTAGTGGTTCGGAATCATGGATTTAAATCTTAAAAATAAATTTGTTCATTAAAAATTAATTATTTCATGTATTTTTTAAAAGACTCAATAAATTTGTTCATTAAAAATTAATTATTTCATGTATTTTTTTAAAAGACCGGTTCATCGAGATCTAACCAGTCAGGTTTTTCCAGTTCCAGTTCAAGAAATAGTTTGATAGGTGGACAGAGTCCTCACCAGTTCCAGTTTTAAATACTATGCCTATCCTTGAGTTCTCTCTCATTCAGCCAACTCAACAGCCCAATGTTTCAAAAAAAATAGAAACAAATCAACAAAGAGCAGCTGAGGGAAAACAATAAACCATAGACAGCTAGGGTTGTGGTTATCTCATCCAGCCAGGTCTACTGCACATAAGGTCATATTAACAAGTAAATTCCACATCAATGCAACAATAAAACATCACTTTATTTACAGCATCTCACCCCATCTCCCTGCTATCTCGTGTCTGCCAAGGCAGAGTCCCAAACCTATCCTAATCCTTTGCTCAGAACACATAAAAACAGAGATGCCTATAAACCAGTCACTTGTTCTCCATAGAACACCAATCTATCTATCGGAAAACAGAAAAGACAAAAATCCCAAGGGACTTTTTACCCAACTTTGATGAAACCTTCTCAACAAACACAATAGATACATCAGGCTCTGCTAAATACTAATTCTTTGCTCCTGAGTACACAACAGTGGAGCTGATACATGACGAACATGGTAACACTGAAATTTTGAGTGTAACATTTGTGTGTGAATTAGGCTCCAGACACCTTTGATCAATTTGATAAAGTTCCTCAAGTATGCTGAAACTCCTAGCTGAAGGGATGCATTTATGATGTTTCTATTATATTTCTACAATGTCGTATTAAGATTTTTGCAGAGCTTTTTATTAAAGGGAATGAGAAAATTTCTCTTTGTACAAATTTGTTAACAGAAAGTATCCTTGAGAAAAACTATCTGAGAGGATAAATCTTTCCTTCAGACTAAAAAAATAGTTTTAAGAAGTGTTCCAGTTTGTCGTAAAGAAGAAAGTAGAAAAACTCAAAGAATAGAAAGAGTTAACAGGCAATAGAAAGACTAGGCAAATTCAAAAAAGCATTTCTGTTCAAATTGCTATAAATGCTAGACACAATCCCTTAAACTGAAAAAGTTGCAGGTATCCGTAGTAAGTACGCACATAGCTGAAGATTTCAGTGAGATCATACACACCTCTGACTCATAAAAGTAATGTAAACATCTAGCATGATCAAAACAAACAGGAGATAACAACATTCTGTTTGCAGATAAAGGGAAAAGAAGTTGACACCTCAGAAACTGTAGGACTCGTAAAACATTTAATCAAACCCCATGACTGGTCTGTCTGAACCAACATTAGAAGAATATAAAAGTGCAACCAATATTTTTACCAGAAAAGGTTAGAAACTAGCATACCTGTAAGGGAAAGTCCACTTCAGATCCTTTAAAAGCTTCACTTTCAAGTTCAAATCCAGGGAACGATGCTGCCTCATATATGCCCCAAAGATTTCTAGCTTCATACTCGAAAAGAAACAATTTTGTGCCTGGCTTTACATTGTCTAAAAGCCTCTTCTTTGAAAAGGGCATGCCAAACACTTTGTAACGAAAGCAGTTAGTCCTTACTCTATCATTGCACATGAAAATAACCCCTGCCAACTTGTTTCCAAGAGAATCTTCTTGAGACTCATCAAAGGAAAAGTCATTCAACTCATCTGAGCTTTGTCCACAATTTTCATTATTTAAATCCTCAGAGCTGTCTCTATAACTATCATGATGAATAACATTATCAGATTTGTTTTTCAGAACCCGATTATCAATGATTTTTTTATGCAAATCTGATATAGATGGCAACCTTTGAGTTAAGATCTGATGGGATTGTGTAGATTTCTGTGCCTGATCATAGTCACTTCTATACCCTCCACCTAGAAGGCTTTCGCTGTTGCGAGTATATTGTGAATTCATATTCAAGCAATCAGCGGATAAACATTCATCATAATCTTCAATGTGATTACTTTGTTGCCAGGTTTGCTTTGCCATATTAAACCCCTTGAGATCTGAACCCTCATCAAAATCTCGCCTATAATCAGCTTGTTTGGGATTTCCCAATAATAGTGTCTCCTGTAAATCTGCACAGCCCGAATCTCTTAAGATTCCGTGTTCTTGGAAGAATCGAACAGCATTATCACCTTTATCCTTGGCCACTGGTTTCTGACCAATATTCTGCTTCCTCTTTGAGACACGTTGCATATAACCGTGAATATCTGTTATTACTGTCTTCTTGTTCAAATTCTTTAATGCATTCTTTTTCTGCTTCAATGTTAAATCCACATAAGCATTCTTACTTACTATGATTGTCTTTTTACCCACATCATAGGTTATCTTCCTTTTATTTGACTGACCTAAATGAGGGTTTTGCTCAGGTCTCCCGTTGCTAATTGCAATTTCCTCTAATCTGCCATGCAGATCCAACCCGGCACCAGAGGATTTCTGCATAGCATCATCATAAGGTGCACCAAGTGGAACATACTTGGAAGGTAAGTGGCGAGTTCTTAACATTATGACCAACAAGTTATGTCGTCGATTCCTATTTCACGGTTGACTTCCAATCTTAATCTGCTAGCTAGGAATTGAGAGACGAGTATGGCAGATTAAACTTTTTTAGTCTGAGCGGGTGAAGCTCAGAGCCCAAACTAAATGTGGCTAAAGGGAAGATACTTCTCTATCAATGTTTCGCTGCTTAAAGCTGGATGCCAATAGCAGCAATATGATAAAGCAAGTGTTTTGCCGTCAAAAGAGATTCCTGTTAAACTGTTTGTTCCCAATCTTAAATTGTTTGCTACGCATTCCCGGACACACGCAGCCCTTTTTAATTTCGGGCTGACGAAGCTTGGGTTTCAAACGAACTCCCTGCTTACGAGGCAACAAAGTTCTGAATGTGACCAAAGGAAGTTACGCTGCTTAAAGTGGCATGCCAGTAGCAGCAATAAGATAAATCACAATCACTTGAGTTTGGGGCAGATAAGCATCACAGTTCAAACCCTTACATCAGCGATTGACCTTTTCAGCGAGTAAAACGAAGATCTGGTTCTGCTAAGCTTCTTCAACCAGATGAGATCACAGGAAATGTACGAAAAGAGCAAAACATGCAAACAAGCAAACGATTCTCAGCCGTATTGAATCTCAAACGACATTATGACCCGACCCATGAAAACCACAACGTCAATTCCCTCTGTGACCCTCCTTGAGATGAATTCAGATGAATTGACCCATGGCAGCTCAGATAAGTTCAAAAAACATTTTTAACACAAAACCCATGAATGAAAACAAAGCAGAAAAGAAAAATAATATAAAGAAAATATTCCAAAACACCAGGCACAGAAAATGCCTGGGTGAAAACTAAAGATCCACAATATAAATAAGATAATAAAAAAAAACCTCAAATTCCCAAATTCATCAACCCATCCCTCACCAGTCCAAATTCAAAGGCTTCAGCAAAAAATGACAAAGGAAAACAGAAAGAAAAACCAAAAATGAAGAATTTACAGGACCTTTTACGAATTTGCCCACTCACAGTTGCCCCTAATTTGAAGACCAACAATGCGTTTTCCAGGCCAATGCATCCGCGATCAAGTCCGATGGGCTGAATCTCTGAAACTGCAATCGGATAAATAAAGCAAGAAATTAGTGGGTCCGAAGGCAACCGTAACAACTAGGGCACAACAGATCATCCGGCACGGCCGGCTATTGACGATAACTCCACTGAGAATTCTTCAATCTTCTTCCGCAAGTGTTCTATAAAGTTGACGAGGGGTCGGGGGTTTGAACCGGCTTAACCTCTTCCACAGCGAAAACGCACTCAGGGAGAACAATGGCGGGCTTCTGCTCTTATAGGAAGCGCGTGGGGCCAAGGGTAAAAATATTTATTTTAATGTATCTTTTAAATTAAAATTTATTTAATAATCCTTCTACTTTGGCATTTAAAATAATCGGTGATAATTGTATGACGCCGTGTGGCATGGGCCAACAAACACATGCATGTGCTAAAAAAAAATTAATAGCGTTATCATGGGAGGCAGCGAGACGGAAAGAAGCGCTCATCAAGGGGAACAAACAGTAAACGATGGATGACTCACATGTGGTCTTCGAAGGAGATTTGATTGTGATGGGGATTTGATTATGATGGGCCTTTCATGCAAAGTTGGATACATTTTTCTTTTTTTATGGGTGGGGAGGGTGTGCTGTTAAATAGTTAAGAGGTGTATTTATTACATTGAGTAATAGTTTTTTAAGTCCCTAGTATTAGTCTTTCATGCAATTAACCGAAAGTTGTTGTTCAACCTATCACATTGATATCGTGATTTTTTTTTAAGGTAAAAATGTGTATCTTGCTCTTCGATGACAGTAAATGTTTTTTCACCTAAAATATTTTTAGGAAAATTGGGTATAGAATAGAGAGTGATGGGTGTATTATTAAGTCACTTCGTGATGTGAAGGTTACTGGTTCGAAATTCGGTAGGTGAAAGTCAAGTTGTGTTAAAGACTCGTAAACCAAGTGATCCTTCGGTAGGTGAAAATCCAGTTGTGTTAAAGGCTAGTGTGGCCCAAACCAAGTGATCCAAGAGTGATTTTGACAAGTTAGATGTCTTTAGGTCACAGTTTCTCAAACCACAAGTCAACCCTATTATAATGGCTAATCAACTCAAACCACTTGACAAATAAAACAAAATTATCATTATTATTTTAAATAATTAGATTTTGTTTAAA
>APFE030984980.1:28636-42036 GCA_000404065.3 Pinus taeda
TAAATAATAACATAAAATTTAAATCCAATCTATCTTGGTATTAGAGGAATGCCCTTTATTAATTATAAACACGTTAGTTTTCAAGGTGACTCGAAATTAATGATTGATATTTTCAATAATAAATATTAATGTTTTTTTTGGTGATTTAATCTTTTTCAAAATATTCAAATCTCGTAATTGGATTTATTTACATTTATTAGGATGAGGGTTTTAAAATTTAGAATTAGTGGATTATTACTTTAGGGATATGCCATTTTGAGGATTTATAGGTTATATATCAAAGGTACTATCCCTTTTAGAATCAAAGTTGAGTTAATGATGGAAAAGTCACATCAATTAATCATGAGACCACAACTCAATCGATTCAAAAAAAAATTCACAAATTACTCATGAGATTTCTCAAGCAACATTGTTTAATCTTGTTCATAACTTCCCTTCAGTCATCAAAACCAAGGGATACGAGAACTCAAAGTTCCCATCGATATGGAACTTTAATCAAATTTCTAACAATCTATGTTCATTTTGAATAGGGAAAAACCTTTCCCCCGTAGGAAGGGATGATCAAGGCATTAGGTCGCAACTATGATTGTCACAACCAGGATCGCAGGGCACTTGGCTTACCAGACGTTCCCATCAAGGCAAGCTTACAGATGGTTAAATTCTCCAGTGTTCTGGGCATTTACAGTTCAGAGGAGTTGTACAATGCACCAAACAGACTAATGATGATAGGAAATAATGATTTGAAGGCCCTCCTCACATGGTTGGCAATGCCTAGCGACATGCGAAGGTGGTATTCTTCCTCAGATAAGCCTCTACATTTGGAGAGTGACACTGGCAATTTTCTTTTGTGTATGGAAATGCTGTCATTAGGCAGCAATGTTGGTTTTCTTTATAGCTTGCATGCATCCTTGGGTTGGCCCTTCAATGGGTATTCGTTGGTCGCCTGAGCCTTACAGCATCAGAATATTCACCTATCCAGTCACCTCTCATGCGGAGTTATGATTCATAGATTGTCTTGATAGTTTCTCCTCTCATCTACATTATGGTCTTTAGCGCCAGAATAAGCTTTGGTGACAAGAATCCTTAGGCACTACCAAATCCCAGGATGGTGACAATTCAGAGCAGGCACTGGGTTGATTGGACTAGTCAAGACAAGCATGGAGGCTCAAGGTCTTTGGAAGGGCACTTAACATCTCACTGGGAAGGGTGTTAGCTTCTGGTCTTTCTTTGGCAACATTTAGTGGTTCCTAATTTCAGTGTAGTCGTAACGTTGCACATGGTGCTTGATCTTAAAATTGGTGCTTTCGACAATGGCTCAATTGTTGGTGCTCAAGTTGGTTATGCCACTTATGCTCGGGTTGTTTGTATGGTTAATGCTTAGGAAGGTCGGGTCCAAATTCTGGTGCGTGTGGCTCACACTTAGTCGCTCATGCCCAAGCTACTCCTTGTCAATTATCCTAAACGCATAGGTCCAACTCTTGGAAGGTTTGTGTGTAGTGGCAACTCCTTGAAACGTGTTCCGTTAGTAGATCATGGTGGGTCTAGCCTTCGTGACTCCATCCAAGAGGTCAATTCGTGGCTAGTTCCAAGTCATCTTATGGCTTTCTATATTGCCTTAGTTTAAGCATGGAAAAACTTCTCTAATTTTTGTTACTGCCTAGATGGTTATGTTAATCAGAGTCAACACTTTTGTATAACAACTTTGGCTACAATTACTCTTTCATATTGATAGACATGTCACATTAGGAAGAACATTGGCAATATAAAGCAACTCAAGTTATGTTATTGGGTCGGTTTCCCAATAAAACGTCTCATAACAAAGCAACAATCTCTCTATAATTTCTTGCATTAATAATATAAAATCAATCGTTAAACAAAAAAAATTAAGAAAAACCCTAAAATCATAATTACCACATAAATAATAATTAAACTATGCTCATATCTAAAATTTTTTGTTAATTTTTTATTAAATTCAATATTTAAAAAAAACTAAAATTAACTTAATATATTTAATTTGATTGACCCAAAAAATAAGAACCATAAAACCAATATAATAATTAATACACCATACCAACTACTTCATTGTAACAAAAACTAATTACCATCCTAAATTAGTTAACCAATATTATAATTAATACTATGCAATGATGAGTAAGCCGGGTATTTAACCTACACCGGTGAAAGCTAATGATTAAAAAAAAGAGATGACCAAGCTCATGGTCATGTCACCCTTCTTCAATCATAAATCATATGATCACTTCTTCCCAAAAATCATCGAGATTTATTTTGTTTTTAAAAAGTTTAACATTACTCCATGTTTTCCTAGTGTGTTTGAGAATTAATGTGTGTAAAATATCTATTTACAAATCTAGGTTTAAGTTGGTAAGATGGAGACTCTGCGCACCACCAATGAAAGCCCTTTACATGATGCTTACTCTGAGTATGGTTCAATCTATTCCCACATTTATACCAACCAATTATGTCATAACATTAGTGTATATTGTAAAGGTAAAAAGCACTATATTTATGAAGACCACCACCCCTTAATTTTAATAATTACAAGTTCCCTAAACTTGATTAAGTGGTTTTCAGTAAAAAATAGTTAAAGCAATAGAATCACAAATAGGAACCCACCTCTTTCACTAATGAGTCAATCACCAATGGGTGGGGCCAAACTATGAGTGTTGAAGATACTTTTCTTAAAATGAACACTCTCTGACTAGTTGACCTCTATCTGAGTCCTCTCTACCGAGACTTTATTTTCTTTAATAAAGCGTTTGT
The DNA here is from genome assembly GCA_000404065.3 of Pinus taeda. Classification (NCBI taxonomy): domain Eukaryota; kingdom Viridiplantae; phylum Streptophyta; class Pinopsida; order Pinales; family Pinaceae; genus Pinus; species Pinus taeda. The sequence goes on from APFE030984980.1 coordinate 31,418, forward strand.
TAAATAGCCCCATGGGCCTACACGATGTTGGGGTTTGGAGGTTCAAAGGCAATGGCAATGTTAATTTTTACTAATTCATTTGGTTAGTCCCAATTGCTAGATTTACATATACTGTTGATTTTTCAATGTGAAAATGTCGAGTTAATGAAAACAATGGTTTAAAAAAAAATCCCTATATTTTTATGAGTTCCTTTATTAGTGGGATTTGTTTGAATGATTTCTTATTATGACTTAGGAAACCTAGGTGGCCATTAGGAAACATGGGTGACTTTTGTAAGAGAGTTCAATGGTAACACTAATGCACTTGTAACGACAAAGGCTCAATAAGGTGAAAAGTTTTGAGGTTTCATGAAAAAGTAATGTTAGTAAAAAATAAAAAAATAAAAACCCACTTGTGAAGATATTAGTATTTTGAAAGTGTTATATATATATATATATATAGAGTTAGTAGTTTATGGTCATTGAGTGGTTGTTACATTTATGGGTAATAATCCAGATAGATCTATCCGAAGGGGTCTATCTGTCGGCCTAATATCTTGGGCCTAACCCCAAGGGCATCGAGGAGATTTGATCTAGTGACCTCCCAATTAGCAATGTACTTAGCAATTGGAACTCAACTAACTGAGCTATCCCTTGGGGCTAGTGAATACATTTTTTATTATATGTTTAATATTTCAAAGATAAATAAATAAATAAACATTTTCAAATGAATAAGTTGTTGTAGTGGCTACAACCACCATCCAAAATTTTGGCTCGCATGTGAATTTCGAAGCCTACCTTGGATCATGTGATCGATCATCCTTGGTAACTTGTTGGTGAGATGATGATTTCAAGCTCCCCTCCTTGATCTTAAGAGTTATTTGTGTTTTCATCTTTATGCAACACGTGTCATCATCGGGCATACGGGTTGTTATTTTTCATGCAAAGGGAATGTTGTTTTGCTTCAAGGGAATTGTGTGCTTATGAGTGTCGTCATCACACAAACATGTTTCACTCTCACTTTACACACTCTTGTCATGAAGGTTGTTGCATCAAGCAAAGTATATCGTATGCATTATGGATGCTCTACGTTGTGTCACTAAGTGTTTGTGTGCGATCACAATCAAGTCCTATCAATGTTCACAAAAGTTTCATTGATCTCACACACAACCATTTTCCCGAGCAACCTAGCCTCATTCAACTTCCCTGAATTGTGCGCTTTGCTTTTGCAACCATCAAGCTTCCTCCCTTTCCTATTGAAACCCTGCATCATGCACTACTCTCCAGAAATGCACAGAGTAGTCTAGCTACACTGCACTCAAAAATTGCGCAGAGGTCTCCTCCCAGGACTGCTATCCCACAACATTGTCATGTGCCTCAGAACTACGCAATGTTTTCCAAGCTGCCATGTCTGTCTTGCATGCAGAAACTGCGCAGATGGACCTCCCAGGGCCTCATTCTGGCAGCAATCATTGTCCGTTGAAATTGCGCAGATCTACCTCTCAATGACTACCGGAAAAGGTTACATGCTGAAATCACTTCCAAGGAGTTGAGGAGAAGGACTAAGGAACCAAGTAATGGAAAAGATCAGGACCACATGCAAACTTCATCGGATCCATGATCATCTTAAGGATAAGTATGGTAAGTAAAGAACACCTTCTAAAGAACGCCTCTTAATTGAGTTAGCAGGATGACTTGTCAATGTCATATCATCCTATCCTCAGTAACATGCATGTGCGCGAACATGAAAGGTCATTGTATTTGTTTCTTCTACATGTCTTGCTTCATTTTCACTTATTTGACCAACTTTCATCTCCAACATGTTGATTGCTATGTCATGCTTGTGACCTCGTTTTGGTGATGTTGAAGGTTGTGTTTGCAATGTAAACATCTATCACACTCACACACGAAGTTGTAAGCATTGTCGCGCAAGTGTCGTCACAGTCGTCTGAATGTCTATCTCAAGTGTCGCACTTTTCCCTCGCATCATCGGTCAGTCACACTGAGTGTATGATATCTTGATGGTTCGAGGCATCTTGTCGTCAAGTCATGTTGAGTGTGTGTTTAGAAGTTCATGCATGTCTGAAGTCACTCGTTCACACACTTAGTCATTTTGTTGAAGCTATGTCCACTAAACTAACCCCAACAACCGGACCTCCACTTAGTTGCACTGCATAGTTTTAGCCCTCAGTGAACATGTACTGTTGCCCATAATTGCGTAGAGCTTGAGGATGCCTCCCAGGTAATCTGCTCTGCGCAATCCTGGAATTGACTTGACTGACTATCACCCAGAACAACGCAGAAGTTTCCAGTAAGCCATCTCAATCTACGTTGCTTGCAAGCAAATCAACCAAGCCTCTAGCTAGTCAACCGAAGAATTTGACTGGGAAGTGACCTCGAGCCTCTCTCCTCCAAAACATTGCACAAAAGTTGCCAAGCATGCCCACTTCCACTGACTGAAGAAACTACGTAGACATGCCGGACAAACACCCACTACCTATCACTGCACCGCCTTAAAAAATTGCACAATTTTTCTAGCTAGTCACCCTATCAGAGAGCCTGTTACTCATCTTGAAAACTACGCAGTTTTCATTAGAAGTCTCCCAGATGCTCAACATCCCGCTCAGCTTAGAAACTGAGCAAGGATGTCTAGCGGGCCAGCCTCCTAGCTCTACACAGTTTTTGTCAGCATCCTCTCGCTTCCCGCTGCCGTCTCCTAAGAAAAATTGTGCAAGTTTTCCCAGCAACCCCCTACCAGTTCCCCGGAGAAATTGTGCAGTTTTCATTGTTAGTCTCCTTCTGCTGCCTGCACTGTCACACTGAAAAATTTGCAAAGACATGCCCTCCATCAGAGCCAGATACCGCAGATAGTCACTACTGATCCAGATTTCCCATCTCAGCCACCCAGTGACCTCTACGCAGTTTTCATGGACAGTGCTTGGAGCCCGCATCCCAGCTTGAAATTTGCCTTGCACAATTGTAGAGCCTTGTCCTCTCTCCCGGTCACCTGCATTTGAAAGAGAAATATAAAGCATCATGGTAGACTAGGACATTTCTGTATTTGATGTTGTCTCATCAGGAGTGATTGCAGATACAGGTACATGCATGAGACATGGCGTGGCAACGAACGGGATGAACAAGGAGCGCATGCAAGGAGACTTGTTCGCTAATAGACGTACACATGAAGCATGCCAAAGTACAAGCGAAGGAGTGACGTGCACATGCAACATCAAGTGAACACCAAGACCATCGAAGACTCCACACACCTTACCTAAAGGTGAAGCTATGATACACCAAGAGCACATCCATCAACCAACAACACTGCAGCTCAACATGCACACCACCAATGGCATGAACATACCAGCTATGTCGTGTCGAGTCATGTCACGAGTCAACTTAGCCACATCACTACTGTGGGCCACACTTTTGTAATAAATGTAATGTAATGTGGAAGTCCAAGAGACCCACATGTAAATATGAAGAGTCATGTAAGTCAAACAGTCACGAGGGAAGTCGAACAGTCACAAGGGCCAGTTTTACCCTTGGCTATAAATACCTCTCATTTGTACATGTAAGGGACTTTTTACCTTGGCTCCTCCCACATAGCCTTGAGAGTTTGTAATCTTTTCTTTGAGGAGCGAGCAGTGGCTCCAATGCCCCATTATCACGGTTAGTGATGTAATGGTGTACGAATGTGTCTTGGAACTTTTTCTTAATCTAGAAGCCTGTTAAAATGCCATCACGTTTTCACACTTGTATTGTATTCATTTGTAAGACTATTCTTTGGACACTTGTAATGCATGTTGCTTTAACCTGTGTTAAGACAGTTGAATTATTTCGGGTATTTTAGTACATATGCTATTGGAAACAATTAATGTTGTCTTTCCTGTGTGGGCTATCCCACGGGATACTCGACAGATCCATTCTTGTAAACTTGTTATAATGCCCGTCGCACTCGTGTGGACTACTCCGTTGGGTGTTGTATGTGCTATCTGTTCACCTTGTGTTTGTGACTACCGCATCCGTGTGGACTACTCCGCCGGAAGTTGCGCATGTCCTATTGTGTTGTGTGTCTCTAAAAAGAGTTGGGACTATTCCCTTTCAACCTGAGACTCACTTCTACCCTCTCCCTCTGTAATGAAATAACTTTGACACAAGCGACACTAAGCACTCACCAGGCACGCGAGCCTCGTTATTCGAATACAGAGTAAACCATTCTCATGTGCTGACATGCAAGAGCTATGGTAAATATTTAAGATAATGGCAACCGAGCCATCGTACTGGATGTGACTCCTATACCAAACAGTGTGAGGTCTAGTTAGGACTTCATATCAGGGAGATCCCTTGATTTTTGGCACATCTAGTACCGTCAACATTTATGGAGCTGGAAGGAGGGCCAAATTACAAGTTAATCCCTCATAATCTGTTTTGAATATTCGCATGCTTATCACGACTAAACACAAAATTTCTCTTCCAGAGTGTATGTCTTATGGAACTGACTTTGAAATCTTGAAAGAGCTTTGGAATAACTTGTCACGTAAAACATATGATGGTGGAGGCCAAGTAGCCTTGGTTAGACATGCAGTTGGCATTGTAGGCTCCTGTGAAAGGCATGAAATCTTTAAAGACTACATGACTTGTGCGTTGTTCGCATACAAGCTTCGAGGCCACCCACTGCATTGGTGTGCTACACTGCTTGAAAAATCTATTCACTCTCTCCCTCATATGGTCACAGAGATAGACCATACTTTCCATCATTTTGACGTTAAAGTGCTCAATAAGGAAATTATGAAATTACAGAAAGCACCCGATGAATCCATTGAGCAATTTCACACACACTTTTGTTATCTTTCATACCGATTTTCTGAAGATGAAATTGATTGGGAATTCCTCGATGGAAGATTTAAGTATCCTCTTTACATATTTGAAAATCCAGAATTCTTAGAATCATTCAAACCCCTCCCAACATACCTTGGTGTTAGAGCGGACAAATCTAAGACGGGTGAGTTCACTATCACAAGTGATTGTTCGCCCTTTTCTCATCAAATAGCTCTAGCTCCGCAGTGCAAGGTGAGAGAAGGTGCGTGCACATCTTTTGAACTGTCACATCCTCCTACCCCACCTACTCTTGATATCTATGTAGATTTGGCTTGCAAGCATGTTGGTTGTCACATGGATTCATTCCCTCAACCTTCGTCCCCGCGTTCCATTGATCCTCCAGATTGTATTGTCTTGTGTTCTTCTATTCGGGACCCCACACTTGTTTTGAACGAGGATCGAGTTGTCGACGAAGTCGGTGTTGTGCAGCCAACCTGCGATATCATTCATGATGAGTGTGTGTGGGAATATAAAGAAGAAACCACGGTGAAGGATGAATCCCTTCCATCCACACCTCGTCTGCTCTATCCTGGCATCCCTTGTGATTCTGCCATTATTGGTTTCCCCAGTGAAAACTCATTTCTAGATGTTTCTACTTCCAATTGTTCACAAGACACATCAGATGTCAGTACACATGTTCCTCTGATAATCTGTCCCATATGTCATCTATCATTTCTAAAAACATAGAGGGTGAACATCCTTGCTTCTCATCTACCCCTCCACACGATTCATCAAATCATGAGAATGTCGATGAACATCGAGAATTTTTTTATCATCGTTGTCGTGATCTCTGTACTTCTTCATTTGATCATAATGTTGACTCATTCACTGTTAATCTATCTAGGTCACTGGTCTCCAATGATCTACCTATTGATGGAGTGGAAACCCTGTAGGTTGTTGAGGCACTTCATCCTGAGCTGATGGTTATGTCAGGCCCTCATTGTCTTGGGGTTAGCTCCACTTCCGATCAGAAAATTTTCAAAACACCCAAGGCTCCTCATCACTCTTTGCTTCACATTGAATATCAACCAAACACCCAGATTTCACTTCCTCCACTTGAATCACACGATCCCATGGCTCAAGATTTGGAGGAATCTTACACAACGAGCGTGGTTGCAAAGCATAAGCTATTGGCCTTTCTCCTTTTCGCTCGTATGTCACAGTCCAAAGAGTGAGTATTTTTTCCATCTACACTTAGTGTGTCGCAACACCATGGTACACCTACAAAATGTTTTATTTGTGCATTCACTCTTTTATATTTTGTGGATGTTTTAGAACTTGGAGCATGTTGGTCTTCGCTGATATATCTTTCTGGTGCAATGGTTTACATGCATATTTTTCTTGTTAACCATGCCTTCACCAACATGGGCTAGCCAATGCACTAGTGTCTACATTGGAAATATCACTTCACGTGAGTAGGCCCATGCACTTTTTAGCGTAGGAGTAGGAGTAGTCATTGCTTCTTGCTTTGCTTTTGCTTTTTGGTTTGCATGTTTGTTTGCTTGCTTACTTAGTTTGGTTTTCTTGTTTGCTTGATTTGTTTACTTGTTTTTCTCTCGCTTTACTTCTGCTTTTTGCTTTCTTTGCTTGCTTGTACCTGTAGGTTAGCCTCTCTTGAAACCATGTTTGGCTCTCGAGACAATGGGAAAATATAAGAGGACTTGTATAGCTATCAACATCTAGTTATGTGCTATCCTCTCTCTTTATGAAGAACTTGTTGTCTTCAATTGATGATGCCTTGACGGAAAATATGTTTTGTTCAGAGTGAGTCTCGGTGAAAACACAAAGCTTGCACTGTTAACTAGTATTGCCTACTCTAATCGATTCTTTTGGGTTAACCCTTGTCATCTCAGTCAAGTAGAGTAAAGTGAGCGGGGAAAACTTAACAAGTATGTCAAAGGTATACATAACATACTTCTATGAAGGAACAACCTCTTCTTCTCTCAATAAGTCGGGATCCCTCTTTCGTCTCTGAAATAAATAAGTGCCTATGCACAGTTAAAAAAAATAAAATGGAAAATGAATAAGGCAAAAGAAGAGAAAGGCTTCATGCGCAAAGAGGTAATGCAAGTAACTTTATCGGGGTACTGACTAGGCTCACTGGAAACAGAGTGATGCTTGTGTTCCTACCTGACTCTGTCGGGGTACTGTCCAAGCCTGTTGGTAGCAGAGCAACACTAGAGATGAAACTTAAATTCTGACAGTCATATTACTTGTGCACCAATATGCCCCTCATCCCCAATCGAAACAACGAGTCGACTTGGCTTGGAATGTGTGTTGACCGATCAAGAGCATGGTAGGTGTTACATCTTTCAACCAAGATAGTGTGGAAATCACGATGATCAAAGAATCGAACAATACTTCCGGAAGGGTTAAACTCACTTTTCGCGAAACAAGGTCCATTCAGAGAGCTAGAGTTCTACTAGTGTGTCACCAAGTGTTGTAGCCGCTACAACCACCCTCCAAAATTTTGGCTCGCATGCAAATTTCGAAGCCTACCTTGGGTCCTACGATTGATCAGCCTTGGTAACTCGTTGGTAAGATGTTGATTTCAAGCTCCCCTCCTTGATCTTCAGAGTTATCCGTGTTCTCATATTTATGCAACACGTATCATCATCGAGCGTAGGGGTTGTTGTTTGTCATGCAAAGGGAATGTTGTTTTGCTTCAAGGGAATTGTGTGTGTATGAGTGGTCATCATCACATAGACATGTTTCACTCTCACTTCATGCACTCTTGTCACGTATGTTGTTGCATCAAGAAAAGTATATCTTATCCATTCTGGATGGTCTAGGTTGTGTCACTAAGTGTCCGTGTGTGATCACAGTCAAGTCCTATCAATGTTCACATATGTTTCACTGTTCTCACACTTACTCATTTTCCTAAGCAACCTAGCCTCATTGTGATTCCCTAAACTGTGTGATTTTCTTCTGCAACCATCAATCTTCCTCCGTTGCCTGTTGAAACCCCGCAGAGCTCAGAGACACCAACTTCCCTTGCCTGCTGAAACCACGCAGGGACCCGAGCCGACACTGCTTTCCAAAAATGCACAGAGCAGTCAAGCAGCCAGCAATGCTCTTTAGAAATGCACAGAGCAGTCCAACTACACTTCCCTAAGAAATTGTGGGGAGGTGTCCTCCCAGGACAGCCATCCCACAACAGCGTCTTGTGCCTCAAAACTGGGCAATGTTGTCCAAGCTGCCATGTTTGTCTTGCATGCAGAAAATGTGTAGATGGGTTTCCTAGGGCCTCATTCCAACAGTATTCACTGTTCACTGAAATTGCGTAGATATACCTCTCAGTGACTACAGGAAAAGGTGACATGTTGAAATCGCTTCCAAGGAGTTGAGGAGAAGGACCAAGGAACCAAGTAATGGAAAAGATCAGGACCACATGCAAACTCCATCAAATGCATGATCATCTTGAGGGTAAGTATGGTAAGTAAAGAAAACCTTTTGAAGTAAACCTCCTAATTGAGTTTGTAGGACAGCTTGTTAATGTCATATCATCCTGTCCTCAATAACATGTTTGTGTGCAAACATGAAAGTTCATTGTGTGTGTTTCTTCTACATGTCTTGCTTCATTTTCACTTGTTCGACCAACTGTCGTCTTCGGCATGCTAATTATTATGTCATGCTTGCGATCTCATTCTGGTGATGTTGAAGGTTGTGTTTGAGTTGTGTTTGCTATGTAAACATCTATTAGACTCACACAAGAAGTTGTCAGCACTATTGCGTAAGTGTCATCATGGTTGTCTGAACATTTATTTCAAGTGTCACACTTGTTGCTTGCATCGTTAGTCAGTCACACTTAGTGTATGTTGTCTTGATGGTTCAAGGCGTCTTTTCGTTAAGTCTATTGAGTGTGTGTTTGCAAGGTCATGCATATTTGAAGTCACTCGTTCACACACTTAGTAATTTTGTTGAAGCTATGTCCACCACACCAACCCCAACAGCTAGACCTCCATTGAGTTGCACTGCATAGTTTCAACCCTCAGTGAACATGTACTGCTGCCCAGAATTGTGCAAAGCTTGAGGCTGCCTCCCAGGTAGTCTGCATTGCGAAATCCTAGAATCGTCTCAACTGATTGTTACCCAGAAAAGCGCAGAAGTTTCCAACAATCCATCTCAATCTGCACTGCCTGCAAGCAAATCAACCAAGCCTCTAGCTGGTCGACCGGAGAGTTTGACCGGGCATTGACCCCAAGCCTCACTCCTCCAAAACATTGCACAAAATCTATCAAGCATGCCAAGAAACTACACATACATGTTGAAAAGACACCTGATGCCTATCACTGCACTGCCCTAAAAAATTGCACAGTTTTTCCAGCTAGTCACCCTATCATCTAGCCTGTTGCTCATCCTGAAAATGACGCAGTTTTCATGAGAAGTCTCTCAGTTGCCCAGTATTCCGGTCAGCTCAGAAATTGAGTAAGAATGTCCAGTAGGCCAACCTCCCAACTCTGCGCAGTTTTTGTGTGCAGCCTCTCGCAGCCCGCTTCCATCTCCCAAGAAAAATTGCGCATTTTTTCCCAACAGCCCCTCGTAGCCTGCTGCCATCTCCTTGGAGAAATTGCACAATTTTCACTACCAGTCTCCTTCTGATGTCCGCAATGTCTCGCTGAAAAAATTACAAAGGTATGCCCTCTAGTTGAGCCAAATCCCACAAGCAGTCATTGCTGATCCGAATTTCCCATCTCAACCTCCTAGTGACCTCTGCGTAGTTTTCATGGACAGTGCCCATAGCCCGCATCTCGGCTTGAAATCTACCTTGCGCAGTTATAGAGCCTTGTCCTCTCTCCCAGTCACTTGCATCTTAAAGAGAAAGACAAAGCATTATGGTAGACTAGGATATTTCTATATTTGATGTTGTCTCATCATGAGTGATTGCAAATACAAGCACATGGATGAGACATAGCATGACGACGAACGAGGTGAACAAGGAGTGCATGCAAGGAGACTTGTTTGCGAACGAACGAACACATGAAGCATGCCAAAGTACTAGCGAAGGAGCGATGTGCACATGCAACACCAAGCGAACACTGAGACCATCGAAGACTCCACACACCTTGCCATGTGAAGGTGAAGATATGATACACCAAGAACACATCCATCACTCAAGAGCATTACAGCTCGACATGGACACCACCAACAACATGAACATATCAACTCTGTTGTGTCCAGTCATTTCATGAGTCATCTCGGCCGCATCACTACTGTGTAGCGACACTGTTGTAATCAATGTAATATAACGTGGAAGTCCAAGAGACCCACATGTAAATCTAAAGAGTCATATAAGTTAAACAGTCATGAGGGAAGTTGAAGAGTCACAAGGGCTAGTTTTACCCTTGGCTATAAATACCCCTCATTTTTACATGCAAGGGACTTTTCACCTTGGCTCCTCCCACATAACCTTGAGAATTTGTAATCTTTTCTTTGAGGAGCGAGCAGTGGCTCCAACACCCTGCTATGGGGGTTAGTGATGTGATGGTGTACGGATGTGTCTTGGAACTTTCACTTAATTAAGAAACCTGTTAATAGGCCAACACGTTTTCGCACATGTATTGTATTCATTTGTAAGGCTATCCACTGGACGCTTGTAATGCATGTTGCTTTACCCTGTATTAAGATAGTTGAATTATTTCGGGTGTTTTAGTACATACACTATTGGAAATGTGTTGTATCAGTTCTTAACGTTGTCTCACCCGTGTGGGCTATCCCACCGGAAACTCGATAGATTCATTCTTTATTTTTATTTTTATTTA
>APFE030984980.1:42056-56421 GCA_000404065.3 Pinus taeda
ATAAATTAATATCATAATTTAAATATTATTGTTTAAATATAGTCGTTACTTGAAATTATGTCTCTACATCGTTCTCTATTTAAGCCTTTGCCATGGTCTCCCTCTTCATTTGGTCCTAACGATGAACCACACTTGTTGGTTCGAAACGTGTCAGCCAAAAGTTTCTCTTATGCGATTTCTACCGAAAGACTTTGCTTAATAGATTCATTCTTGTGAACTTGTTATAACGCCCGTCACACTCATGTGGACTACTTCGCTGGGTTATGTACGTGCTATCTATTCACCTTGTGTTTGTGGTTGCCACATCCGTGTGGACTACTCCGTCTGAAGCTGCGCATGTCCTGTTGTGTTGTGTGTCTCTAGCAGATTTGGGCTATTTCCTTTCATCTCGAGACTCACTTCCACCCTCTCCCTCTGTAATGAAAGAACTTTGACACAAGCGACACTAAGCACTCACCAAGCATGCGAACCTTGTTGTTCGAAGACATAATAAACCACTCTCATGTGTTGACATGCAAGAGCTAAGGCAAATCTTTAAGATAATGGCAATCGGGCCATCGTATTGGATGGTACTCCCACACCAAGCGGTGTGAGGTCTATTTGGGACTTCATATCGGGGAGATCCCTTGAATGTTGGCAGGTCCAACATCGTCAACATAAGTATAAGAAAAATATATAATTTTAATAAGAAAGGTGGTTATTTTTTATTAAAAAAATAATTATTAAAAAAATGAGGATAATTTCTTTCTTCAAGTTATATGTAATTGTAGAATGATGACTTGTTCCATTTATGTGTACTTGTAGGATAATCTCCATATATTTTTAATTATGTAACATTTACATATCTATATAAAAAAAATATATAGAAGGATGACATCTGTTGTACCTTAAGAAACCAATTTCCTGGTTGTAGGGAAATTGTGCTTAAGACATTAATAAATATTATTTACTGTCACTTATTTGTCACTTAGATATATGTTGTGTCTTTAAGTGAAGGACCTGGAAACTTGGTCTTTAACCCTTAGTACATGTGTGATCAAAACATCTCAGAATGCCATTTGTTGCTATATATAAATGATGAATGAAGAAAGCCTGAAGGAAAAGTTAAAGATAATATGTTGATCTTTCACAGAAACTACTATCCATCACTTAGAAGAATTATGGAAATGAGCACTGAATCATATACAATATACTGCTTACACAGAAACTACCATTTATGACTTTGGGAGAAGTTAAAGATAATATGTTGGTATTTCACATAAACTATTATCTATAACTTAGAAAATAAGGTGGGAACTTCAAGTATAGGAGTGCTCTTTTAAGGAATTTTAACTTTATCTACATAAGCAAATAAAGACGTGCAACTTCATTACTATACTTGAAAGAAGAAAACATAACATGACACATAACAAAGAAGGTTACGAAATTATACCCAACAACTCATGGAAACTTCTAATTCTTTCATTAATCAATGATGATATTAGGAATACAATGGCCTAGTCTTCGAGTTCTCCAAAATTCCAACCCTTTCTTAGTAAATTTTCCTCTTTTTATACATTGTGGAACAATTGTTGATTTCTGAAACTACCCAAATTATCTAACTGCTTTTCTAACTATATGAAGTAAAACTATTACATAATGTTACAGAGGGTAAAAGACACCTCAAAGAACATGAAATAACAAAAACATAACTGGATTTAGAAGGGGATGATAACAGTTGGATTGCTCTGTTGATCTGCTGCCGAATTCCTTTGTAAATGCCCTAATGATGCTTAACTCGTTTTAGTCGTAATGAAATACATTTATTTTATGTAACCCTGGGCTTACATGGGCATTCTGATTGGTCAAAATGCAAAGAAACATATCGAATTGTCTTCCTCTTTAGCTTCGACTCTAACCCTAATTTTCCACTTTACACAGCGAAATTAACGCAAATCTTTGATTAATACGGAACTCAAAGAGTTAATCCTGCTTTATAAACCTGTCAAATCCGCCCATTCAGCGCTCTGTTGACTTCCATCGCAAATCACAATCGGCCCGATAATCACTGTAAAACTTAACTTACGCACCCTTAGGCCACATAACTATGGAAGTGTTGGAGTTATGCGTAAATCTTTTATATCTGCGTTTTTCTATTGTAAACCTTTTATAATGAAAATATATTATAAAACATGCTTCTTCTACTTTCAATACGGGCTTCGCACAATTTTCGAGGTATACCTTTTCGTTGATACGTCCCACCGTAGATCTACGCTTTTCAGATCAGACGGTCTATAAAGGTTTCGGGTGGGACATAAGCTCGGAGAGTACCCGCCCAAAATGGGTGATTTCCTCTCTCCACCCAACTGTTACGTGTTGAATGATAAGTGGGATCAACTGAGTTCTAATAAAAACCATTTACCTTTTTTGCTCCACTCGAAAACCTGCCTTATAACTTGAAATCTACCTTTTCGTACGTCTTGCGGACCTGTCGGACTTATATAGCATAGTATATATCAACTATCGGATCCGACCCTTCGCAAATCGCAATCGGCATGCCATACACATATATATAAAGTGTTATGTGATGATCGCGGACCCACCAGGCTTATAAATCATAATATGTATATGCTTCAGGTCCGACCTTTCTATTATAACCCTTTACAATAGAAATACATATAAAACTGCGTAAACAAAATATATATGAAGGGATTTTAATATAGTGGACTTGTTTGGACTTTACAATAACACACACACACATAGATATTATAAATATATAATTATATATAAATATCTCTATAATATATAAATATATATATATTTATATATATATATATATATATATATATATATATATAATATATATATATATTTCGGGTCCGCTATCGTGAATCATGATCGACAAAAGAACCAACATATATGCATAAAGGCATTGTGGACCCGCTGGAGCTATTAAACACATTATATATACATTTGGGTCCGGCCCTTATCGCCGATCGCAATCGACGGGATCACATATAAGTGCTCTGTGTTATTTTGGACCCATCGGAACTTTGCAACAACGTAATACATATATGTTTCGGGTCTGGCTCGCAATTGCAAATCACAATTGGTACTATCAGTGGAACCAATCATATATATCATTGCGGACCCGCCGAACTCTATAAAACACAACTTATAGTATTTCGGGTCTAGCTTTAACCCTTTTAACACGTGTTTCTTTTGAAACTCCGATATATTACTTTGTTTCTTTTTTGCTTTAATTCCGATATACAATTTGTTACATCTCCCTCTTGCCTTATCTTTCTTCAAAATAATTTTCAAGCAATTTTTTTGAATGAAACAAAAAGATACATGTTACAACAACATCCTTGTTAAATTTATATGTAGTTGTAGGAGAATATCAATGTATTTTTCATCATGCAACATTTACCTGTTTAAAGGGACATCTCTCAAGCTTGAAGAATCACCAGCAAAGGAATAATTTACTGACTATTGATATATAATCATGAAATAGAGAGTTCAAATTCCACTTTTAAGAGACATATTTACCTCAATTTCATTAGAGATGATTCCCTCTATAAACTTGAATTAATTAAAAAACATGTGTAAGTGTAATAATTAAAAGGAAATAAACTTATAAGTGTGGATTAACACATTTTATACTAGTGAAGTGCTCCTACTAAAAAAAATCACAAATTAATATGTACACAATATGTAATTTCTTATACTTCCATAAGATAAATTTGCATATTCATAAGTAAGGATGAAAAAATTATCATTTAATAGGAGATAGTTCAAGAAATTATGGAACTTTGCAACAACGTAATACAAATATGTTTCGGGTCTGGCTTGCAATCGCAAATCACAATTGGCACTATCAGCGGAACCAGTCATATATATCATTGCGGACCCGCCGAACTCTATAAAACATAACTTATAGTATTTCGGGTCCAGCTTTAACCCTTTTAACACATGTTTCTTTTGCAACTCCGATATATTAGTTTGTTTCTTTTGTGCTTTAATTCTGATATACAATTTGTTACATCTCCCTCTTGCCTTATCTTTCTTCAAAATAATTTTCAAGCAATTTTTTTGAATGAAACAAAAAGATACATGTTACAACAACATCCTTGTTAAATTTATATGTAGTTGTAGGAGAATATCAATGTATTTTTCATCATGCAAAATTTACCTGTTTAAAGGGACATCTCTCAAGCTTGAAGAAACACCAACGAAGGAATAATTTAGTGACTATTGATATATAATCATGAAATAAAGAGTTCAAATTCCACTTTTAAGAGACATATTTACCTCAATTTCATTAGAGATGATTCCCTCTATAAACTTGAATTAATTAAAAAAACATGTTTAAGTGTAATAATTAAAATAAAATAAACTTATAAGTGTGGATTAACACATTTTATACTAGTGAAGCGCTCCTACTAAAAAAAATCACAAATTAATATGTACACAATATGTAATTTCTTATACTTGCATAAGATAAATTTGCATATTCATAAGTAAGGATGGAAAAATTATCTTTTAATAGGAGATAGTTCAAGAAATTAGCTACATACAAGAAATTTTCCAACCAATCATAAGCATCTGGTGTAAATATCGCTGCCAAGGTGGGCTAAGAGGTTATTAGGGCAATGGAACAAAGTCATAAAGTTCTAGCTCACTCTTGCCAACCTATTACTCTCATGCTTAGCCAATCTACTCATTAAAGTGCACTACTCATTACAGAGCACTTTAGGCATCTCATTTAGCAATTAAGTGACCATGGAACTCCTTTCCATTACCATATAATAGAACACAAGGAATGTATTACCTTTCTCTACTCAACAATCCCTCAAAGATGTTCTTCTCTTCAAGTGTTCCTTAGTGTAGGTAAAAAAAGGTCAATTTATTGAATGCCTTTGAGAATAGCCTACCGAATAGCAATTGGCTCTCAACCTTCTAATGAGTTGAAAAATACATAACAAGAGAAGGATTCCTAATTTACCCCACCTATGTTCCCTCCTAAAACCATCCATTTGTCCTCCTAGGTCTGTGATTCCCTTTGCTAGTGCTAATATGGTTAATTTACAAATTAGATGCTTATTAGAAAAATAAAACATGACATTAGAATTCTAAAGCATGAATGTGAGAATGGTAGTGTGAATGAATAGCAATGAGAGAGTTAAGGTAATTATGGTTGACATTATTTATGAGAGGGGAAATCAAGTACTCTTACACTTACCCATAATGATTTATAATCAACCCACGCTTCCATAATTATATTAACAAACTTCACCACCAATCTCTACATTTATTCAATGATTGGGGCTGGAAGCCAGTTGAGGTGGATGACTTCATTTAAAACACATGTTAGGACTAAGGTGAGTTTAAAGGTTGATACTTGAAAATGGAGGATTACTTTGAGATAGGATCCCCTTCATCTTTAACTCTAGCAAAAGCATGTTCTCTTTCAAACTCTTCAGGATCATCTTCGACCATTTTTTTTTTTTACAAAAATGAGAAATTTTTGCTATCAAATTTTGCGCCTAAACACAATTATTACTCAGGAAATAGTTACATGGATTCATCTTATTGTTAGTCCTCTTGAGAGGAACATTTTGTGTTTACAAAAATATTATACTGGAAACCAACTATTACTAACAGACTACATGCAAAAACTTTACAAAATTGGCCGAGGAGAAAATCACATTTGTGGAGCGAATATATCAAAGATTTGAGGGAGGATTATCTTCTGGAATCTGGTTAATATATGGCAAAAGTCTACCCATGAACCAACTAGAGACATTGTTATTGGTGGATTGACTACTACGGGCTAGATGATGCATCTTCAATGCTTCTATTTGTTATCTAAAAGCATCAATTTCATCCCCCTGTTGGGATAATTTTTCTTTCGAGGTTCGAAGTTCTTCAAGGAGGATTATGGACGTTGTCATTTGCTAATGCAACTTCCATTTTATTTTATTTCTAGTTTCAAAGCTTCAATTTGAGGGGGGAAATTGCTACAACCTGGTATACCAACTATTTGAGAGGTTTGATCTTATTTAACCTGCATGATCAAGATGATGGCTTGGGAGACCTCATTTATTTCATTCATGGTGTGTAGGTGGCGTTGGAGGATAAGAGGAGAGCAACAAGAGAGGGGATTTGAGACTCTAAAGCAGACATCATGACCTCAATAGGTAGGGAACCTACCAAATTTAGTAGGGGAAATAAGCCCCCACCAAAGTAGATAAGAGATAGTGATGCCTGGGCCCAAATAGTAACGAGGAAGATTAAATTCACAAACAAAAGTAGGAAGCTGACAAGTGCACCAAGACACATAAGTATCATGAAATTCAAAGGCATAAAAGACAAAAACAAACAGATAAATACCAATCAGAAGAGAGAAATTATCTAAATTTGTAGAATTTTTGCATAGGTGAGTAGCTTGAAGCGGGGGGGGGGAACAACCTTCAAATTCAAATTGATAATGGAGAACCAAATTGAGCATGAAGACCTGATGATACCTGTGAAAGGTGTGGCCTCTTGAGGATGCTCGAAATTTGAAGAGACAACCACTACAAGGAAAATACCTTCTACGGAGGTTATAATGAAGGTTTTTAGTGTTAAAAAATTGGCAAAAAATGTCGAAAAAACCTCCATTACAACATTTGTTCATGGCATTGGATGTTTTAGTGGAGCTGATACTAGAACTTCATCACAACAAAAAAAATCTGGGTGGCCAGAGGTTTTAGTGGATGTTTTCTTAGCGGTGTGCTTACTGGAAAAATTGCACTGGTGTGCTAGTAGTATAAAAGCACTGGTGTCATAAATTTAAATAAAAGCACTAGGACAACAAAAAACTTTTGGAGCACTAGTGTGTTAAATTTATAAATGCATTGGTGCTTTAATAATAAAAAATCACTAGCTCATACAATCTATGATACCATGCACCAAGGCATTGAATACAAACAACACCAGTGCCTGAAAAGTATACTGCCCTGTTACACGTCATTTTTTCGCATTAGGAAAATGACCATCAATTTGGATCTTTCGCTATCCACAAATGTGTCCCAGGAGCATTCCTTTACAAAGTTAGAATCTAAATCATCCCAAAGAAAGTGGAATTCCTAGATCTCGTGGTACAAAAACCTTCTTTTGGCTACCTGTAGAGTTCCCTAGTTAATTTTTACGCATACGCAGAGAAGACCATTAAAAGATGCACATAAGTATGCATTGTCTTACACTATGACATGTGAACATGACTCAACGAATGTAAAAATAAAAAGTGAAGTATAGAAGCATTGTTGGTAGCATTTATCCCAACCAACAAGCTTCGAATGGCTGCCTATTCAACCTTGATCCCTCCCATCATGGAGAAACTCCCCTTCCTTTGTGGAACCCCTATCCCACTATTAGTGGATCTCATCCCTTGGAGAATGGATCCAAAACTTCCCATTATTGGCCTATAAATCTACTACGAGTCTGAGGTTAGAGGAGGACAGTTGGAAGTAGGTTTATGTTGTTGGAATAAGGTTGGAGGGCTATTCTTGCAAGGGAAATGGTTGGATATTATAGAAGGGACTTGTAACATCAAGGTTATATGGTTGTAAGGCTTTTCTCAAGTTTATTAATATAAAAACAATTGTTCTTTCTCAATTACATCTTTGTTGATATAATTTTTAGGATTCCTTGATCACCTAAATAGATTGTGATTGCATATTGATCAATTTATGATATATAATTGGTTAATTAGTCCATTTATCTCTTTGGTTATATGTTGGATGCTTTGATCTCTTGTTTGTCTCTATCTATGCAGATCCCTTTTAGGATATTATGGAGAAGTTGTGGGAACCGACAAGAGGATCTCTAAAGCATTGAGGAATGAATGGTTGGAAGCTTTGAAAGGGACTTCATCAATCATTTCGTTTAATCGGTAAGAAACCTTTATCATTGTATTTTCTTTTAGTCAATCAGAGTCTAGAGAAAGGTAGTAGTTTTTGTTTGTTTGTTACTAGGGTTCTTTGAAGTCTAGGGAGATCGCTCTTGTCCGCAAGAGGGATAAGTCCACATAAAAAATTGTCACTCTACTGGGGAATCATCTTAGTCTCCATTATTTTTCCTTATTTGACCTTTTCAACCAGCTGCACAAGCCGTCCTTGAGTGTATGGAAATTGTAGAAATTTGGATTTTGGGCTAGATTTGATTGATTTATTTATTTTTCTAAATTTCTCCTGTGTGCGCACTTAGACTTTAGGCATAATGTGCACTTCTGCGCATTTACCTTTCAACAACATAGCTTATGCACACTGATTTACTCCACAGCCTGTGCACATACCTAGAATTTTTTAAAAACATAGTTATATCCTCTTTAAATCCTAGCTTTTTGTTTTTTCCTGTTGTTTTACATTTGTTTGAACCTCCTATGAGTGTTTGTCAGTTTGACTGAGTGTTTGAGATTTGTTTGTGGTTGTCTTGTTTTTGCAAATTAGGGTAAAGTCTCATCTGATGAATGGTCGATTTATCAAAACAAAGATCTGTTGGTCATGTTGTGTTGATTGTTTATCTTTCTTCTATTGATTAGATCAGGCTTTGAGTCCAGTTTGCTCTTTTGCAAAAGTTTATTTTGAGTGTCAAAATGAATGATTTATAAGATTAGGCATTGTTTATGAAAATACTTATGCTTGTTCCGAAATGAAAAGTCATTTTTTCTTTCTATTGGTTGAAGTGTTCATGAACTGTATCTTTTACTGCAAGTAAATTTATAACATTCAATTTGGGAAAATTCATTTTTAGCGATTATTGGTTTCTTGTTGCATTTTCCAAAATTTTAAGTGATTGTATGAAAAGAGAAGTTTCTTGATTTTTTTGTGTTAATGGGCAAAATAAAAAATTTGAAGTTATTTTACAATATTTGGGTAATTTGAAATTGGATAATTGCATTTTAGGAAAAGGAATATAGTGGGGGTTAGAGTTTTTGTTTATATTTCAGTTGAAAAAGTGAAAGACTCTCTCCTTACCTCAAATAGATTTTCATTGAAACGAAAAGATTACATTTTCGTTTTCGATTGCATTAGGATTTGCGTCAAGTCATAATTTTATCAGTTTCACATCCATCAACTTTGAGTAAATAACAACTCCTAATATCAACTCTAATAAAATCAACTTAGAAAGTTTTTATTTTTAGGGCTCTTTTCCACCTACAGTAGATTAGGTTATAGGGATTTGGAATAGGGAAGTGAGTAAAATTTCTAAAGTTGCAAACAAACAATAGAATCTTGTGATGGGGAGGAAAATCCATTTACTGTAATTTTGCTTTGGGAAGCTCCCCTTACAAAGGAGTCAATCACGAGATCATATCAGACCCAGTGAATGATCAACTCCACTTAATTGGCCATAATATAGAGATTTACACGTACTAAAAATGGTGCCGAAAGGTACTTGGGAGTCACTTGGAAGTAAACCTCAGTTTAACCATGTTGAGGAACTTTCAAGGGGATTGAGCGTTGTTACTTGCCCTTGAATGTATGTCTGATCTGCGACTGTTCCCCTAGGTTGAAATTTTTTAAATGGTAACCACAGTAACCATATTATTAGGGACTTTACTTGAGGTGACGATGGAGGGGAAGTCCTTATTGTAACCTAGAAAAAATGTTGGCTAGACTCACTTGGAAATTTCTGGAGGGTACTCTTCATTCGAGATGGCATAAATGAAGTTTAATTGCACCAGATCATTTGCATTAAGCATGTTGTCAGTGTAACTAGTTCCACCCACTCTATTTATAAACATTTTCACTTTTATCTCTGCGATGTTGGATTTCATCACCAACTAGTGAGCTCGTCGTGAAAAGCTTGTTTGCATGGTTTGAACCCTTAGATTTTTTAGCGTGTGTTAATTGTTTATTTTTATTTTTTAGAGACCTTAGGATTGGATTCTTAATATTATTTGATTTTGTGATAAATTTTCATCCTGGCTGAATCACCAAGGTAGTCACATAGAATGAAAGGTAAACCTCCTAAATACACAACTAGTCAATTGGAAAAGACGAAAATTGAAAAGTCTAATTCAACATGATCTAAAGCCTCAAAATATCTTGAAACATCAATAGTTTTACAATCTGAAACAATAGAAACTGAAGTGAATCCAACGCAAGAAATAGAATCAGGCTTAGTTCACTCTGGCTTAGAGATTATCGAACTAGTTCAAACTAAATTTGATACTGGTGAAGTTTTGGATACTGAACTAACCAAACCATATATAGAAGAACCTGAATCTGAAGTTTCTCAACCGGAATCACCTTCGATTGTTATAGCTCTTACTCCTGAGCCACCTTCACCTCGAAGGAAGCTGATAATTATGATTGGATTACCTCCTAGGTTAATTAATATTGAAGATATTACCAAAAACGAAGAGACAAAAACACCTCATTCTTCATTTACCAGTAGTGAATCTTTTTACCCAATAGTTCCTTTCTCTCCTTTCCAACCTTATCCTTGGTATTCTACCACTTTAAGCCTTTTAGGTCATAACTTGTCCCGCCACACATTCCTTTTTATTCACCAAAAAAAACTATGTTAGAAATTTCTATCGGGAGCCAATCCATTGATTCATCTATGTTTACCTGCTCCCCATAATCACTATTTTATGGTGATCCATCAGTTCCTCTTGGATATGAGTCACTTAATGGGAATTTTTCAGGAGTTTCTTCTTCTCCTCAACCTTCTACTTGGTCATCTGATTTATCTACATCTACTGTTCATAGCATGACTTCCATGCCTGAAGCGCTTACGACATCAGATTAACAAATTCATATGGTATTTGGTAACTCAAGTAACCCAAAGTGGTGTTTATTACCCACCTAGGGGGAAGCCACCTTATCCTCCACCTAGAGGACAACCTATTGTTGGGGGTCAAATTTTTACTGGAACTTATGGTCAGATACCTCAGCTCAGTTTAGGTCAACCTATTGTAAATCAACCTTTGCTTGGTACTCCTTATCCTGGGACGAAGACTATTTGGAATCCTTCTTTTACTCAACAATATGGTCCACTTACTCCACAAGTGCCACTTTATCAACCTGTTCATCCTATTGGACAACCTATTCCTCATATACATATTCCAAGTGTTGTCGTACCTATCCATCAGCCTGTGCAGGGTATTTCACAAACAGTTGTCAAACTACCTAACCAAGGAATTCCTCAAAGACCTGTTTAACAATTAATTCAACGACCCATTTAGAGTGTTGAGAAATCTAGGTCATGAATAGTTAAAAGATTTCTCTACTTGATAATTGCTTCTGATATACTTTTACTTCTTAGCTTATAGTTTTTTCTTTGTTATGTTATTATTGTGTTCTTTTCATCAAGACAATTACCAATATGCACAATAAAAGACAAGTGACACATTATGTAGGCTTGTCAGCCAAGGCCAAAACATCTCACCTCTTGAAAGGAAAACCTGATCAAAATTCTTCTTCTAGATCTTCAATTGATGAGTACCAAGACCATGACAAATACCCTTGACTCTAGTATCCTCCGAAGAACCTTATCACCAACCTTGATGCTTTGCTTCTTCCCTTTCTTGACTTTCTTCTTGATCTTGAACTGCTCTCCTCAGCTCCTTCTAGAGAAACTCAGTCTCTATCCTTCACACTACTTCTTCTAGACTTCCTTTAGGCAAACTTAGTATTTATGAGCTCACTTGCTTCCTCTAGAGAATCTCGGCCTATAGATCTCTATCTCTGTCATCCAGTATAAGTACCCTAGAAGAGCCCTTCCTTCGCTGACCCCAGAAGAATCTTTTCTTCGCTATCCCAGAAGAAACTTCTTCTTTTCTTTCCCAGAAGAAAATCTTCTTCGTTGACCCCATAAGAAACCTTCTTCACTATGCCTAGAAGAATCCTCCTTCGTTATGCCCAGAAGAATCTTATCTTTGCACTTTCCTTTTAGCCTCTTCTTCACACTTCTGCTTGATCTCTACTTTGCACTTCTGCTTGTCGAGATGATTTTCGAGTTTCTTGCCTCTAAGTGATGTCAAGTGTGGCTATATATACACTTCATCACATGTCCTTTAGGCCGACATGATTCCAAGAAGTTAGGCTGACTTCTTCTAGCATGTTCTTCCATCGTTGTAGGCCGACTTGAAGAGGATAAG
Organism: Pinus taeda; assembly: GCA_000404065.3. Lineage (NCBI taxonomy): Eukaryota > Viridiplantae > Streptophyta > Pinopsida > Pinales > Pinaceae > Pinus > Pinus taeda. The sequence goes on from APFE030984980.1 coordinate 54,193, forward strand.
TGACAAGGTCTTGGAGGATAATTTACATAGACAAGATTAACCTTTTACAAAGTGTAATATGACTTCATTACATGATAAAGACTCTACCATTTTATGACTAGGCGAAAAATATTTCCTAAAGACTCTCAATGGGAGTCTTGAATCAAAAATAAAATCTCTTGCTCATGAAATATAATAAATTTATTTTTCTTCTTTACATCTCATTACATAAGATCATAATTACATGTCATTATGAAGACTGAACCTAGTTACAATTTTCAACACTCCCTCTTAATTAGGGAGGTATACATAATGGTACTTGGACATTTTGAATCTGAAGAATTTCTTAGAAGAAGAATTCGGATTGGTAACTCATTTATATAACATCATATCAACCAACATTGTTTCATAGCAAGGCCTTGACTAATAGCTCCATCTCTCCACAAGATCTAAGCTCAATGCTGATGAGACCAATTATTTATAGACACTCTCATCATTGTCTCTCTTGGAACATCCCCTACGCGGATACTCAGCATGTGTTCCATGAGGACTATTCTTATCTTGGATTCCCTAGCCCTCAAAGAATATCATTCCTCCATGACTACTCTTCTATTAGATGCCCTATCTCATCCTCAAAGAGTATCGGATGCCAAATAATTACCCAATCCTCTATTCTATCTTCCTAAGTGAAGACCATAATGATGTGTCTATCTCTCCCTCTCAGATAGTGAGGACATATTCCAATAAAGGAATGTACTCATTCCTACAAAAGGAATGTACCTAAGCTCCCTCTTGTATTAGGAATTTTCAATTTTCTTCCAAGTAAGAAACTTATTTTCGGGCTCCCTCTTAACTAGGGACCTACAACAACTGCTCACGTGGAGATGATGAGACAACCAACTGCTTGAAGAATGATCTGTTGTTGAATGTTAGTTTTTCTATGCTAATTTCAACTTTAGATTTATAAACAAATGCTTGTCAATTGCTTCATGTGCATAGGTTTCCTTATGGTGTTTGTGAATATAAACAAGTAAATTTTATCAAGTTTTATGTAAATATCATGAGCAAAATAGCATGAATGACAAGTGTTGAACAATAGAAAGTAAATGACCAGAAAAACATTCAAAAGAACACTTAACACAATGTTTTGATGAAGGATTTCACCCCTCCTGGGCTACATCTCCTTGGTCCAACTTCCATGGCTTGGGACTTTGTATTAGCTCAATGTGGAAAAAAATGTTGTTTACAAAGCTCCACTGCTCTTGAAACTTGCTTCAATGTGTTCAAAATGCTCAAATAAGCTAGGAACATCTTTTCCTGAGCTCAATTTGGTCAAATTTTTCTCCAGTTGTGACCAAAAGTGCTTTCGTCTAGTAAACCTCCACTAAAACAGGAGGAACTCCAGTTAGTCCCGCTAATTTTGTAGTTAGTGCCGAATTTGGAGGGTCCGCCAAAAACACCGCTGAATCAAACTCTAGTTTAATTAATTTTAAGCGTGATTAACTAGGCATTAATCTGAGTTAATTAGTGCTAATCACACGATTAATGGATAAACCATTTCCATTTGCACTGGCAGTTTATGTAGAGGAGTCACATGGTGGAAATAACTGTGAATGTTACAGTTTGCGTAACCACTGGTTGGATAGCCGCTAGCTGCCACTGCTAGAGGTTTGGGTGGTGTGCACATGGGGTTACCTGACAGTTAGTGCAACATCACATTTTTTGTTAGCCAACGATTGGTTACCGTGGTCACATGTTGGCGGTAATCGTCGGTGCTTTTACAACCAATGTAGAAATTTTGAATAATTTAACACATATTCACTGAGATTATCCCGATTATACACTATTGCAGAATACATGCATAATACATAACCTCCTCTACGTTGATCATCAATTTACAGAAGCAGAAACAATAACATGCGCACATAGAAGCATCAATCACAGATATCAACACAATATTTTCCCGGGGAAATCATCTCGCTAAAAACCCCAACTATCTATATATTATATTGATTGAGAACATGTAACAATACATAGTACAATACTGTTCACAAGTATCCAACACTATCTCCACATGTTACACACAATACAGCTCAGATATGATCTCCAAATCTCCTCCACTTCTTGCCTGCCTCCACTGCGCAATACCTGCATGAGAATGAATGATAATGGCTCAAGAAAACTCGTATTTACTTGGAAAAATCACGTGAGCACAAGCTACAATTTCCCTTGGCCTCATTGGCATTACTC
>APFE030984982.1:0-17284 GCA_000404065.3 Pinus taeda
AAAAGGGAAGTCTCAACCTGTGATGGTTTAAGGATGACCAACAACTCTGGAATGCTTAATGCAATTCCTGGAACTCTTCCAAAACTGGCAAGAAGCTGTAGTCTTCTGCTAGAGGAAGTGTTCTCAATTTTGTCTCCGGAACTCTTCCAAAACTGGCAAGAAGCTGAAGTCTTCTGCTAGAGGAAGTGTCCCACATCGCCAACTGAAGGCATGTTCAGGTATCTTTGTCTCTGGCTACAACTCTGAAACTGATGTGGCAGGTTGTGGCTCAGGCTCGCTTGATGTGGCTTTGAAGCTTGTAGATGACCATCATTTCCCCCCCTGTCAGATACAAGGTGAGAAGATGGAGAAAACTCAACTGCAAGACTATTCAATATTCTGGAACAAGTTCTGACATGTGTTTGAAATATCTTCTTGGCTGTTGATGCCCATTGCCAAGAAGCGGTCCATCCTAGATGAATCTTTGTTCTTGCAGGGTGTTTGTTTCTGAAGCATCTGTTTGAAGAATAGCTAGTTTTATGACAGTGCTTACATGGATGAAGATCAAAACAGTGATCTTTCAGATGGCCAACTCGGTCACAGTGTTGGCATTTCACGATATGTTGTTGTTGTTGTTGCTATGGAAGAGGGGCAGAGTCTGGAACCGCTGTAGCTGAACTGTCATGAGCAGGTGAACTGTCATAAATGAAACCAGCACTCTGAAACTGAATGGGCTTGGCAGAGTCTGGAATATGAAAAGATAGGTCCTTGTCATATCCAAGACTAGTTCTATGCTTGTTGTGGACAAGCTGTTCCCAAGGTCTGATGATGGGCTTGGGAAGAGCAGACTGAGTTTCTGCATCTGCATGTACAATTGCTGCATTATTAACTTGCTGTTTATGGGTTATTGTCTCAATGTTCTGAACAAAAATAGGTTCAGAATGACTTCTCTGTTTTAATTCTTCTTGCTGAAGCTGAGATTCCAACTACAAAAAATCAATCTTTTCCTGTGCATATTGTAAAGATTTTTGAATATCTCTGAGAGTGTTTTTGTTGACTTTAACTGTACTTCCATCAGTAGACAAGATTAGAGTGCTTAATAACTCTAATAATCCATGATTTTTCTCCATTACAAAGTATAAAGGAATCATTTCAACTGTAAATCATTTCAAGTTCATATACGAGTTCAGGTCTACCGTAAGCTTAGGCTCAAACATGAAATTTTGATATGCCCCAATCAATAACATAAGTAAACAATGACACAAGTATTAGGAGTCGAGTCTTTGGAAAATCCCCAACCTTAGACTACAGACAATCATTTGAATTCTTCTGTTGTCATATCCATGATCATTCTATAATAATGTTGCCAGAAATCTTCACAACACAAGCCTACAATGAACCTGGTTGCTCAGAGCCAAGGTAATTGATACTATGAGCAGAAAGGAGATAGAGCACTACAACTCATGCACATAAAAGAATCATCAATTGCATGAAGGAACACAGAAATTCATTCGGTATGCATCCTCCCAGACTGCAAAACATCTATAAATAGTAGAAGTGCCCAACGTTTCTGAACTTTAAAGCAAGGAAGGTAGATATATATGCTGCAAAGGATTCGAAATCACCCGAAACCCTTGTCTGAGGAAGCAACTGCAGCAATGGCGGAGTACGATCTAACATCGAAGATTGTTCCCCATCTGGACCGCCATCTAGTTTTCCTTCTTCTGGAGTTTCTGCAGGAGAAATGGCTCTATCCGGACGAACAAATTCTCAAGTCGAAGATCGACCTTCTCAGCAAGACCAACATGGTCGACTATGCCATGGACATCCACAAGAGCCTTTACCACACGGAAGACGTTCCACAAGAAATGACAGACAGGCGCATTGAAGTAGTTGCAAGACTAAAGTCATTGGAAGAAATGGCTGCACCACTGATTAGTTTTCTACAGAATCCATCACTTGTTCAGGAGCTTCGTTCTGATAAGAAATATAATCTCCAGATGCTGAATAATCGGTACCAGATTGGACCTAACCAGATAGAGGCGCTATACCAATATGCTAAGTTTCAGTTTGAATGCGGAAACTACTCAGGGGCAGCAGTCTTTATACACCAACAGAATAAGCCAGATTTGGTTTTTAGAATGGTCCGCTGTCCAGAAGTGGCATTATAGCAGCCTCCAGTACGATTAAGAACACCATTGAGAGGAACACTCTCCTACTGAGTCAGCCCATATACATCCCAGGCACATCCTATAAAAAAATAAGGAGACCACTTATATTTATTTATATATTAGTCATATAATGAGTAACACGTTACCCCTTTTGCTCCAAATACATCAGACGTAGATGATAAAGGCCTCTGTCATTCACAACAAGAATAAGTTGAGTCTCTCCAAGTCCAATGTTTTCCACTATAAGCAAAGGTTATTCTGGCAATATTCACGCTCAGGAAATAACAAGAATGCTTGGCACGTACAGTTAGTAGCAACACGGCCAACTTTAGATTGTGAATTAGGCCCTGGCAGCGTATATGCTCAACCCAGCATCCAGTATGTAGCCCAGAAAATGCAGACTACGTCCAATAACAACAGGAAACTCATACAGCAAGAGAAATGATGGTTTTGGGTTCTGTTCATGCTCCAGAAAGTCGTACAGTATCACAACGAGAATTGTGTTGCCTTTGTGCCTTCAAATTTAGTCAGGTAAACCTCTACACTTCTGATTCTTTGAAAAAAGTCTGGACGATCACTTGACGGAGAACTGGGGAACTCACATTTCTCGTCACAATTCCCACTTTCCTCACTATTTTCGAACACACGTTGTGCGCTATACTCTCCTCTTCCTCGACAGGGCTTGGCGCTTAACTTCGGGCTAGCCAGGGCGGCATGATGAAATCGAAGGCAGCCTTCTTACAATCCCTCCGAAACCGTTAAATTAACCACTGTTTGGCGAGAGGAACGATATACATATAATCTGCGCACAAATTCTTTTACTGCACCAGTATATGACTGTGGAAACAATACCCCATGCAACCGGCCGGTGGTGCTCAGCCTTTCCACGGTTTGGAACACATACAAACCCGCTCGCCTTAATCCCAACACAATACAATCACACTTAATTTAATTTTTAAAGGACAGCATATATCTCATGGGGAACAGGACTGTATTGTTAAAATTGTAGACGGTCCCAATACACCATAAATGAAGGAACAACCGTGCATAGTGAGCAGCGTATAGCAATTTTATGAACTGCGCACAGCGTGTGGGCAACTTTCACAACCACGCTTTTAATATACAATCAAAACGCTGTAGAAATATAATTGACCGGTTTATTTTAATTCCCACCGTGTTCCAATTTAAATGCCACCGATTCTTATTGAATTTACCTTACAGTCATACAATCCCGAATTCAAAAACCGACCATATACACACAGCTTGGTAAATAAAAGCACACATCCATCTTTTATTAAAACTGTCAAAGTTATGAACAACGCGGAGCTTCCTTCCTCCACAGTGAATTAATTTTTTTATTTTTTTTTTTCACCAGATTCTCGCTTCGGGTGCGTACTCAATAAGCAAGGCGTTTTCAAGAGCAAGGCATTTCAATAAGCAAGGCGTTTTCAAGAGCAGTCATACGTTACCAATCCGGGCGTTTCAATGTATTGAAATTCCAAGCGTTTGCAGGCAGCGGCAATGTCCAGGCAGCTGCAGTCTTCAGCTATTTCAGGGATGTCAGAGACTGAGCAGCTCTCAGGCAGGAGTTACAACTATTTCTGGGACCTGTGCGTTTCCTTCAGAAATTAGGTATGCAGCTTTAGGCAGGCAGGAAGGAAGGCATTCTTCAGGTAATGAAGACTGGGCCAGCACTATTCAAGGCAACTCAGATCAATTGCTCAGGGAAAACAGGCCACTCATCATGGCTCTGATACCATGTTAAACAGACATGGTTAACAAGAAACAGATAGAAAGATAAAGCATGCATTGTAATTTTATTCACAAAAGATGTACATTTATAGTACAATATGGTGACCGTTGGGATTCACATCCCAGGGTCCCTTGGACTGCTTTGTCCATTCGGCTTCTACTCTAACCCTTTAGGATTAGGTGTCCAACAAGAACAATGTGGAGAAGCCCTAGGAACAATATGAGGGTTTCTGGATTACTGTAGGTGACAATGTGCGAATCTAGGGTTTTCTTTTGGGTGTTGTTCTTAGGCTAGGTTTATAGGACATAAGTGAAGACAAACTACCATGAAAAGGATACCTAAAGATAGTGTGAAAGAGGCCTGGAAGAGCAGCATAGATTCTCTGTTTGTTGTAGGTGAGAACATGGAGGAGAAGGTATGTTTTAAGGTTTGAATAGGGTTTTCATATGTGTGGATTAGGGCCAACGTGAAGGGATTTCTAGGCCAAGGAGAATAGAGGAATAAAGTTGTTGTTCGAGGGTGTTGTTTGGGTTTGTTGTGGAGAATGTATAAAATTCTCTACAAATCTAGCTCTAATACCATGTAGAAAATCTGTCTATAGGTTAACCCAATAATGCAATATAAATCAAACCATAATACTATAACCTACTTCTACTATGAATTTGCAGAAGCTTAAAGATTGAGTTGAACAATATAACCATAAGAAGAATAATCAATGCACAATACACATGAAAATACTTTGTGGAAAGTCTCATCTAAAAACCCCACTATATGTATTATCATACAAGGTGGAAATACATAGGAATAATACAAAGTTTTATCTCCCATAGCTAGCCATCTCTTAGTACAATCCTCACAGATGCTCATAAGCAATCTTAGCTTCTCTCAAGCCTTCCTCTCTTCCCTCCAAGCTCCTATTTCCTTGCGCTATTCCTCTGGGATGATTTCCTCTTACCAAGTGGAAAACTAATCTCACACACTGATCTCACACCCTGTCAGAATTGTGCAATCCTCAAGGAATGATTCCTTCTGCATGCATGAGTTTTCTTTATAAGGAAACACATGCAATTTATAGTACAATGTTATTGAATTTAATCTCAACTGTGTTTTTCTCATAATAGACATGCATGAGTTTTTGATGAGGGAATCTTTAGTTAACTGGAGTACACTAGTTGAGTGCATGCATGCATCAACTGACTATTAACTCTCTATTAGTTCCTCAAACAGTTTGGAACTAATTTAACTGGGCTTAGTTCAATAAGCTGAGTTAACTAATTAAAACACAAATATAACTCAATCTCATCTCCTTAATTTAAGGGATAACTATTGCTTGACTTCAGAAAGACTTCTAACTTGAATTTCTCCAACTAATTAATTCAAAATGAATTAATCAATTACTTCCAAGTAGTTGTTAAGACTAAATTTTATTTTAATTCACAATTTAATTCAAGTACAAATTAAATTGGAATATTCTTGTTGCCACATTTCAACACTCCCTCTCGACAAGAAAGGGATTATCTGTCAACTCGTTACTGTCTTTATGGAACTCGAATTTACACTTTGACAATGCCTTTGTCAAAAGGTCAGTGTCTTGCTCCTCTATTGAAATATATTGTAGCAGCATGATCCTCCTCGCTACACAGTCTCTGAGATGATGATATTGGATGTTGATGTGCTTGGACCTATCATGAAATATTGGATTCTCAAAGAGTTTGATACAACTCTGATTATCACAATAGATCACAGATGGATCCATCTTCTAATCAAACAAACCAACTAGGATTTTCTGCATCTAGATGGCCTCACATACTGCCTGGCTTGCAGCCATGTATTCTTCCTCTGTCGAGCTGAGTGCAACCAACCTTTGTTTCTTGTTGTACCAAGAAACTATCGCTGACCCAAGGTTGAAAATCCCTCTTGATGTTCTCTTCTGATCTGATGGATTCCCTACCTAATCTGCACCAGTGAAGCCCTGTAGCTTCACTCACTTTGTCTATATATACCATAATCCATAATGAGATGTGCCTATGAGGTATCTCAATACATGCTTTCCCGCCTTTCAAAACATCTTGGTAGGCTGAAACATCGCTTGACTCAGCTAGTTCACTACATAATACAAATCCAGTCGTGTGTTCACCAAGTACATCAGTGAACCCACAAGTTGCCTGTACACAGTACCCTCTACTACTTCTCCTGAAGTAGCATCCTCCTTCCTCCTGTTACCTACTAGAGGAGTCTATATGGGCTTGCACTTCTCCATGTCGAATCTCCTGAGTATCTTGTTGGCATACTTGCCCTGAGACACAAACAACTCCCCATCCTTTTTCCACACTTCCATGCCAAGGAAGTAATGCATGAGACCCATGTCTTTGATCTCTAGTAGAAACTAGATTTTGGATAGACTCCTAAGTCTAACTGTTCCTCACAAAGGAAAAATGAAAGTCTAAGAAAGTTCAGGGAACTAGCCCCATTGCAAAGAGTGTCTCATTCTGAATTTGCTACAACTTGAATGGACAAAATTGAACTTAGGATGTAGAAGTTATCGCTCAAAGAAGATGCCTTTGTTCCTTAGAAAAAGAGGCAAAATTATTTAAAAATGGAAAAAAACCCCTTGAGAAGGGAAATTGCATCGAACCAGGGCAAAAGGGCAGATTTAAGTGGAAAAGGAGAAGCACCCCCGATTACCAATCCCCGACATATTATGCCGGAGACAGCTATGTGATATAACATGAGGACTAGGCTGTGCGATACTGCAATCACCAAGATCAGTGGATCGACATCGACTGATAGCATGGGGCTTAAGATGGGACTCGCAGGCCGATCGACATTTGGATCGCCAAAATTGGCAGATCAGCATCGGCAAAGGCCATGCCATATGCACATAATCTTGGGTCCATGCAATACGCAATTACGATCTATCGCATCATAATATCACGTCGGAGTAATGCAATGGAGCGGGTAATATATATATCCACTGATGCAATGTGATCGGACTTGAAAGGGTTTGTAAATGCCATTGCATAATGTTTCAAGTACGATATGAGATACTTTTCAGGATTTTCTTTGTATTTGGGATTTTTAACAAGGAACCCGCACCTATGCAACTTGCGATAGCGACTTAAAGGTGGGCCCAATGCAATATAAGGAGGAATTTAGAATATTTGAAGTCCGATAAATAGAGTTTCTATGGATTTTTCCCATGTTTAGTGTATTTTCCTGTGGAAGCCGGGAACACTAATTCTAGGGATTTAAAAGGCCCGATGGTCCCTTTCATTAGAGAACAAGTGACCACCATCCCTGAAAGCATTTAACAATGATTGCTAACACTCAAAGAGGAGATTTGAGTAGACTAAGGCTAGAATCTCGAGAGCCTGAGAGGGAAAACGGAAGGACAAGTGCCAATTGGCTTAAAAGCAATGAATGTTAGAGACAGAACGGGGGTTGTTGCTAAAACAAAGAATAAGAAATAGGACATAAGGCTAAGCCAAAGCAGGAAGCTAAGGTGAAGGAGAGTAGCGCAAAAAGAAAAATGCAGAAGAAAAAAGAGGCCAAGGGAGCAGAAGCTGAATGTGTAGAGTAGCCAAGGGAGTTACTTGGAGTTCAAGTGAAAAGTTAGAGAGTTGTACATTGGTGAGAGCTGAAGAAGCCAAAGCCAAAGAGCCAGAGCCAGAGCTAGAGCCAAGAGCCAAATCCAAGAGCCAGAGCTAGAGTTAAGAGCCAGAAAGCCAAGAGCTTCAAGAGTTGGGGATAGAATGGTGTCTAAACCAATTGTTTCTGGGTAAAACCAATGAATTTGAGCTAGGGAGCTTGTAAAAGGACTTTACCATAATCGCAAAGGGCCTAGTCGAGTTGACTAGAGCTCACGGAGATGTAGCCCAAGAGCTTTGGGTGAACTCCAAATTAATATTGTTGTTATGTGTGTGTTTTATTGCTGCATTGTATCTATTGCTTTATTTACTGTTATATGTATTTATATATTAGTGTAGGCACACTAAATTACAACACATAAATAGTTTTAATAAACAACACCAGCATACACCTTATGTTCAAGCACATATTTAATTTTGCACTGGTTAATCATAAAGACTTGGGAATAATTAAGCGTTGGAAGAGGGAGAGTTTCTTGTAAGTTAGACAAGAAGCCTAAGTGACTCATTTCCAAATCAATCTCAAATTCTCTTGCAAGGTTCTTCTTGCAACACACAATCAACCAATCATCACCAGTCAATATGAGATCATCAACATAAAGTACGATGATCAATAACTTACCTTTCACCATGATGTTGTACAAGTTCTCATCCACTTCACTCTTTGTGAAGCTCAAACCGGTGAAGTAGTTGTCTATCCTGGTGTACCAAGCACGAGGTGCTTACTTCATCCCGTACAATGCTCTCGTGAGTTGGAACACATGTGACTCATGATCAAATGTCTCAAAACCTTTCGGTTGCTTTATGTACACCTCTTCCTCAATCTCACCATTGAGGAATGCAGTCTTCACATCCATCTGATGGATCTTCCAACCCATTTGTGCTGATAGTGCCAACATAGATATGATAGATGAGTACCTTGTGATAGGAGAAAAGGTCTCATCATAGTCAATCCCCTCAACCTGTGAAAAGCCATGGGCAACAAATCTTGCCTTATGCTTCTCCACACTACCATCAACAACTTACTTTACCTTGTAAAGCCAATGGAAACTCACAACTAACTTGTTCTCTAATCTTGGAACCATGTACCAAGAACTGTTACGAACTATGGAGTCATACTCCTCCACCATAGCATCAACCTAAATTGGCTATTGCACTGCTTCCTCAAAGGAAGATGGCTCGGTCTCAACACATTCCCCAGCAAGGGCCACGTGTCTAGTGTACCTCTCAGGTGATCTCATTTGTCTGCACTGAGAAGATGGTTCTCCCACATTTTCTCTTGCATCCTTTGACAATCTGCCAGCTTCTCTTGTGCGCTTCCGTCCATCTCTGGAACACTCTACTTGAGTGGATGTCTCCACTCCTGGAACCTCTGCATGTGGCTGCTCGACATCAGTATGAGGTTTCTCCTACTTAGGAACCAATGGTTCCTCCACATCCTGTAGTTGGAGCTCCCTCTCAAGGGAAAATCGCATGGCCTTCTACTCATCAAACTAGAGATCTCTGTGAACCATTGTCCTCCGACTGGTAGGGAAGTACACCCGATAGTTGTGAGGTGTATCAATGTACCCCATAGGTATCCCCAACTTTTCTATCAGCTCAAGCTTCTTCCGTGCATCCTTTGTCACATGGAAATATATCAATGAGCCAAAGATCTTGAGGTGACCCACATATGGTCTGTTACCAGAGAAAGCTTCCTCTAGTGTCTTCATCCAAAGTATGCGCTGCAGGTTTCTATTCTACAAATAGATCACTGTGTTGCATGCCGCAGCTCACAAGTGAAGTGGTAGGCCTTGGTCATGAAGAATTTCCTATGTTGCCCCTACAATAGTTCTATTCTTCCTCTCAGCTGCCCCATTCTGTTGCAGGTTATGAGGTGCCGTCAACTCTCGTTTAATTCCATCTACTACATAGACTTCCTTAAACTCTTGAGAGACATATTCTCCACCGTTGTCACTTCTCAAGGCCTTGATCTTCTTCCTAAGCTCTTTCTCGACCAAAGCTTTGAACACACATAACTTTGTGAAGTTTTGGTCCTTCTTCTACATGAAATAAATCCAACATTTACGAGAAAAATCATCAATGAAAATCACATAATACCTATGCTTCACTGTGGATGCTGTCGAGAATGGTCCACACACATTAGTAAGAACTTGCTCTAAGATAGCCTTTGCTCGACTGCCTCAATCATGAAAGGAAGACTTGGTGTACTTTCCAAAGGTACAACCTTTGCATGTGTCAACTTGCTCAAGTTTACCTTTGGGACGTCCTATAGATATTTGTTGCATTATCTTCAAAGCCCCATGATGCAAATGGCCCACTCACTTGCACCAAAACTCGCCAATGTCTTGGCTTTGCACCAATTCTGCTTTCATACTAAATGATGCACAATTATCTACCTTTAAATTATAGATACTCTTCACTCGAATCCCTATCTTTTTGGTTTGACATGTGGCTATGTGTCTTAGGAACGCCTTTCCTTTATTGAAGACAACATCACAGCCTTTGTCCTCCAACATTGTGACCGATACCAAGTTCTTCCTCAGTCCAGGCACATACTTCACATCTGTCAAGGTGATAGGAGGTCCATTCTCCCTTTGAAAAGCATCCGTGCCCACTCGTGAAACACTATACCTTCCGTCGTCACCCATCTCTATGCGCATATTGAGGTATTTCTCCTCCAAGGTACTGAGTAAACTTTTATCACCAGTCATGTGGAATGATGCTCCACTCTCAAGATACCAAACACAACCCATCATCGATGAAACCATTCAAGCGATGAGGGTAAAGTCCATTTCAAACTAAGAGGCTAATTCCTAACCTTCCGATCCTTCTGAGGATCCCTTCTTATAGTTCTTCGATGTGTAATTAGTCGCATAATGTCCCATCTTGTGACAGTTAAAGCTTCTCACTTTAGACTTGTCACCCTTCTTCCCTCCATGAGAAGAATTCAATTTGGAATGGGAAGCCTTACCCTGGCCTTTCCTTGCCTTACCTGCTAAGGCCATATTTTCTTCATCATCATTCTTTGATGAAGAACCATCTCATGTGCTCCTCTTGATCTCCTCCCGCATCAGATCCAACCATAGTCATTCGAAATTTGACAGTTTCTCCCTTCCATTCACAGAGTCCTGGTAGTTGTTCCAACTCTTTGGAAGGCCAAGGAGAGCGAGGCTCACCATATCATCATTGGTAGTAGTTATTCCCACGATACTAAGCCCATCTCTACAGTTAGTGAGCTTGTTCAAAAATGTGGAAATAGTATAGCCCTTCTCCATCTTGATTCTTCGAAGCTTATCCTTGAGTGCCAATTTCCTTTGGTCGCTACTGTTCTAGTAGAGATCCTTCAATGTATTCCACATTGAAAATGGAGTATCCTTCCCATGGAGACTCGAGACAATATGGTCTCGAACTCCCTCAAGGATGATCTGTCTCGCCTTCGCCACACACTTCTTCTATTCAGCCAACTCTTGTGAATTAGTTGAAACTGGATTTGGGATTTCTTGATCAATGAATTACTTCAAGTCATTGTCTTCAAATACAACCTCCATTCTATATTTCCATTTTATGTAATTCGAGCTACCTTCCAAGGCATACTCGAGTCTCAAGTCATAGAACGCCATTGGCCAAACTTTAAGTATGATATGAATTTGATTTGCAACTACAACCCCGAACTTGAAACTTTGAACTATTTTCTCCACATATTGTTCACAGCTCCGATAAACTTGGCTCTGATACCATGTTGAAAATTCTCTACAAATCCATCTCTGATACCATGTAGAAAATTTGTCTATAGGTTAACCCGATAATGTAATATAAGTCAAAGAATAATACTATAACCTACTTCTACTATGAACTTACGGAATATTAAAAATCAAGCTAAACAATATAAGAAGAAGAAGAAGAATCAATTCACAATACACATGAGAATACTTTTCGGAAATCCTCATCTAAAAACCCAAGTATCTGTATTATCATACAAGGTGGAAATACATAGGAATTATACAAATCCTTAGCTCTCACAGCTAGCCAACTCTCAGTACAATCCTCACAAATTCTCACATGTAATATTGGCTTCTCACAATCCTTCTTCTCTACCCTCCAATCTCCTATTTCCTTGCATTGTTCCTCTGGGATGATTTCCTCTTACCAAGTGGAAAACTGATCTCACACACTGATCTCACACCCTGTCAGAAGTGTGCAATCCTCAAGGAATGATTCCTTCTACATGCATGATTTTTCTTTATAAGAAAACACATGCAAATGATAGTACACTATCCTTGACTTTAATCTCAAACGGGTATTTCTTAGAATAGAGATGCATTAGTTTTTGATGACGAAATCTTCAGTTAACTAGAGTACAATAGTTGAGTGCATGCATGCACCAACTCACTGTTAACTCTCTATTAGTTCCTCAAACAGTTTGGAACTAATTTAACTGGACTTAACTCAGTAAAATAAGTTAACTAATTACAAATAAAATATAACTCAATCTCATCTCCTTAATTTAAGACTTATCTCCTTAATTTAAGGGATAACTGTTGCATGACTTAAGAAAGACTTCTAACTTGAATTTCTCCAACTAATTAATTCAAAATGAATTAATCAATTATTGCCAAGTAGATATTAAGACTAGATTTGATTTTAATTCACAATTTAATTCAAGGACAAATTAAATTAGAATATCCCTGTTTTCACATTTCAATAGAGAAAAATGCTACAACAAGTTTCTAAGCTAGGTGACATGCCATAACCAGGAACTGGAGGCTATTCTAGGTGTTGCATTGAGGGTTATACAACCAACGAGGAGTAGCATGGTGGTGGAAGGGTTTCAACTTGGAGAACCGTAACCCTCAAGGCTTGAAGTGCTGAAATTTGTGAAGGTTTGAGGTATGATAGGTATGCCCTAGCCATTGACGGAGTGGAAATAGTGCAAGAAGATGAACAACCATGTTTTGAGGTATATTGGGTCAAAGGAGTTGACTAGTTTGGATTAGATTCGTTGGTGATTATTGGAGCCAATTAGAAAACATACTGTGGGGTGCAATTATCCTCTTAGGTGCATATGCAATAGTGGTAGATTAGTTTTCATAGAGCTAGTGGAGGGAAGCATGATTGACTAGCCAAAAGGAGCCCTTGACAAGCTGTCTTGAAGGACAAAGAGTAGCTGAAGGTTGGGTGGAGGAGGGTGCCAATGTGCAGCACCTTGATGTATGAAAGTTGATGCTAGCCTGGCATATTGGAGCTTGGTTATTGGCCAACCCAGAGGAGTATATTTTATCAGTGTAAGTACATCGTGTAGAAGGACGTGTAGTAGTGTTAGAGGGTAGCCCTCCTGAAGTTTAGCAGAATGGGTACAATGGACCGACAGTACAAGATAATACAAGAAATGTTTCAACCAAGTTTTTCATTGTATATTGTAACCATAGACTATTGTATTTATTAGTTTGGATTAATATAACGGAGATTGGTAATTGTACATTATTGTACAATTTTTGTTTAAAACTGTGTATATTGTGCATGTATGATTTATTGCTTTAGAATTTTCCACTGTACAAAGTAGTGTATGGTTGAGGCTCTTGGTTAAGTAGTGTGAGTGATTTAAGACTCTAACCTAGACCCAAGGTCATGAAATTTCAATGATTCTCTCTCTAATATTCAAGGCCATGCCTTGCATTTATCTTTGACCACTTCCTCTAACCGTTGTCTAGTTCTCTAGTTTTATCTCACCAAACAAGGATTGAGATCATTGATATCTTTGGTGATGAATGATGGAGGTACTCACACACACAAGTTCCAACTGCAGGATCCAAAGATGTCAACTTTATAATGACACTATTCTAGGCTTCCTTGATCACCTCTAGTGCAAGAATATTCTTCTCTATCACCACTATCCTCTCTAGATATTCATTACCTTAGAAACAAAAATATATGATCCTTCTATTAGAAATTTAACATACATTTAGATAGGGATTTAAAAGCAGTAAAATCATCTAGTTTGTCTTAATATTCAGAAGAAGTATTTACAGAAGAAATATAATAGGCTGGCTGCTTGAGCTACTCTCTCTGAGCCTGTCTCTAAACTCTATTTCCCTAAGCCCTATTTCTTCTATGCTTTTTTTCTCACTCATTGGCCTCTCTTCCTTCTGTGAGAGCCTCTTTACCTATTTGCTAAGTCTTCTAAAAAAAATATTAACACACATGAAGTATCCCAACGGATTGAACACATGGGATATTTGTCCCAATAATCCAAAATTAATGCACATCTCTGCTAGACACACTAACTTTATAGAGGCCCACATGGGAAAAATACCAACTCATCTAAGATATCTCAATATCCCAACAGTTCTTGATTCTTCTGGGTTCATAACACTCGACTTTACATAAAAATAAAATAAAAAATTATGTTTTATACAAAATTACAATAGGAATATTCTATGGCCCCTTTGGGTCAAGGAAAAATGGTTTACCAAGGGGTTGATTCTCCTACATCAATCACCCTCTAGCCTAAACATCACAGTGTGGCTTCCCAACTAGGTTTCAATCAAGAAAAGGATATTTTCTTTTCCTCACCCATATTATTATCACTAAAATAAACTTTTAACTATTAAGACCACTGATTCAATTTAATAACATCAATCTCGCCTTGTTAAGGGTTGATCTCCACCTTTCCATTCATTGTAGATAGATATTTTGAAGAAGTGATGGAAGTAGAACTCCATTGTTCAGTTTTTAAAACATTTTTCAACTTTTTGTTTAGCTCTTCACCATATCCTATTTTCTCATCCAATTAAACACCAGATTTAGATCCATTAAACTCCTCAAAAGGTCCTAAATTTTTCATTAGAGATGCCATGAGGAGGGTCGTACTATGAGAGATATCAACCACAATGTTCTTCCATCCTCACTAATTTTTTTTCTTACATCCTAAGGTTGTTATGATTATGCTCATCCACCATGGCTAGGGTTCTATAACTTCCTTATTATGTCAGTTACTGGATCCTACAACTTCCACTGAAAATATTAAGGAAACCTTCACTGATACCAATATGATATACACATTGTTGTGGATATTACAGTAAAATAGTTTTTCATAATAGATCCTATAATATTTTGAAATATTTTAGTACCCTTAGATCCTTGATTTATATTGACAAACTTAATGCTCATATTTAGAAAAATAACTAAAATATGAAAAATGAAATAATAAGAAAATGGATAAACCATCCCTGTAAATAAGTAGAAGATGCATCTTCAAAAACCTTATATGGAGGAAACCCAACTAGAAGGTGGGGCCTATTCTACACTTTGCTCACTATAGTTATGAAATTGAAAATATGAAAAATGGGGCACTCGCAATGGAGTTACCTTCACATTGTAGACTTAATGGTTACTACAAAATCTTCTTCTTCTTTATGCTCTCAAATGCACTCTTAAATGCTTTGGCTTAACCATGGAACAAGAATAATGCTAACATAATGGAATCCCCTCTCCCTCTAGTAGCATAGTATTTAATGTAACCTTATACCCGTATAGGGTTAGAGTTTTTATATGCCTCAACTATCAATTAGTGTTAGGTATTAAACTATAGAATCTTCTTAAAGGTCCACATGTGGCTAACCCCACATGTGTGAGTAATGGGGACTAAAATCGTATTCACTTGGTACAATAGTAGTTAACAAGGTAAGTGAACTTACAAGAGGTATAATGTTTTCATATAATTTATAATCGAGGTGACTTGCCATTAGAAAGGTATCATTGTGTTAAACAATGTTGACGGGTCAAAGCTATACTTACACATTTTTAACCCCAAAAAATTCAATTGCTGCCTCAAATGGATCTTGAATGTTTTAAACCCCAAATCTCTAGATTGAGACTTGCTACTAAAATGGACCTTGCAATTCAATTCCTCTAAATTATCCATTTATGAGGTACCAAGAGAGATGAAAAAAGGAATAATGATCCATCCTTAATGAATTTGTTGGAAAAAAATTATTATATATTATTATACAATAATTTCATAAATAAAACTATATGTAACGATATAAAATGTTGTTACTTGTGTAGTGCTTATAATCTTTTTTCTCAAAATTTCTAAAGACAATAAAGAGAGTAAGTAATTAATAATTGATTGCACTTATTAATTCTAAACTCAAAAGAATCAAGAAATTTGAACTCATAGCCTTGGGAGAAATATATTAGGCCTATTTCACAAATAATTGAGATAACCAAATAAAACCATGATAATTAAATTCATATTTGTTTTAAATCTTATTTTTCCTATTCTCAAACTACCTATTTTAATGTTAATTTAACATAACATTATTGATTATGTGTATTAGCCACTCAATAGCGAAAGGAAAACACAAAAGTGTATGCCTAATCCAATCTTAACTCAAAAAATTAAATCTAAAAACCTCTTCAAACTTATCTTTTTAATAATATATAATACACATCATTTTAATAAATTGTTTCAAGTCTTAACAAACAAAATTACTTAATAACATATTATCATAGCCTTAACACGCAAGATTACTCACTACATCATACCAATTTCGTTAGTAAACCCTCACTCTGTTATCTTATCTCCAATCCACGAAATTGCTCAATGCTTAAACCAATTTCCTTAGTGAAGCCTCATCACATTTGTCATGTCCTTTATAACGGCAAGGTCCTCATCATATTTGTCATGTCCTTTATAATGGCAAGGTCATCCAAACTTCGAATTGCTTCGTGGCCCTTTTTTAAGTTCATCTCTTCCTCACTTTGTTTGGAACCTGAACGTTGTCCTCATGACTTCTCCAGTGACGATTAATTCCTAATCATTACTTCACGTTTTCCCATCTTGAAGTTAGGTAATGCTTCTGGCATTTTCATGGGAAGCTTAACGATACAAACAATGCCGAGTATATTATACTATCTTTATAATATGGTCATTTTTTTTTGTTACGTTACCCAAAAAAAACAATGGTTACATTAGAAAGGAAAAATACAATGTATTATCAAATTGCGTAATAGATTGGTGGCTTGGATAATATCAGACTGTTGTTCATGGCATAGGATTATGGAAAAGAACCCTAGTGCAGCGGTATGGCAGATGGCGAGGACTGTCGATACAGAGGTATGGTAGATGACGACAACTGTGGATATTGCTGAGGCTTAATATTTTCTGCTTCGGCGGCCGTACCATAAGGAGACTTTGCGTTTGCATTAAGCCTGCACGCAATGAGAACAGAACAC
Organism: Pinus taeda; assembly: GCA_000404065.3. Taxonomy (NCBI): domain Eukaryota; kingdom Viridiplantae; phylum Streptophyta; class Pinopsida; order Pinales; family Pinaceae; genus Pinus; species Pinus taeda. Next base: position 16,791 of record APFE030984982.1, read on the forward strand.
AGCACATTTATTTATCGCTTCTAGTTGTAATTTTCAATGCCAGACAGATCAAAATGATGGTGAAGAATAACCAGTTAGCTACAATGTGTTTACTGTTTTTTGGTGCAACATCTCTGTTTTAAAAAATTCAGAATGCATATAGTACAAGTGCAATTAATCAACATTCAGCTGCAGCAGCCCATTCACTTCAAAAGTTCAATCCAAAAACAAAAATTTTAAGTGTAATATACAGGGGCCGCTCATTTAATACTTATTGGCAAACTACTTATTTTCAGTGAGTAAAGCAGAATAAAAAATAAGTAATTATGGTCAGTGTTTTCAAAACCGTTTTTAAAAACCGGTTACCGGTCTAACCGGCCGGTTAGCAAGGCCACCGGTCTAAACCGGCCAAAAAACCCGGTTGGAAAGGCCATTTCGCCATTTTTTTGCCCTAACCGGTGAAAACCGGCCGGTTTAGGACAAAACCGGCCGGTTTGTATCAAACCGGCCAGTTT
>APFE030984983.1:0-20522 GCA_000404065.3 Pinus taeda
AATGGCAAACGATGACAATTTTGCGAGAATATTGAGTTACACGATTACGATTACCATTATTATTTATTATTGGGTGAAGGTTCCAAACCTTAATATGAGAGGAGAGAGGCAGTCGTTGGACAGAAGCGCATTCATTTGGGTTAGAGATGGTGGGATTTTTACAACACACGATTTTCAAAATTTGAATAGGAATAGGAATAGGAATAATTAAGTTTGTAAACACACTTGTGAATCTGAGAAGTAGTGGTGCCATCAATATGAATTTCTGTTCATTGCAAAATTCGTGTGGTCGTGTTCTTTCTGGTGATAGCAAGTGTTGGGATAATTTGTGCTTGGCTTTTCATGTGGTTCCATGGTCTAGTGGTGAGGACATTGGACTCTGAATCCAGTAACCCGAGTTCAAATCTCGGTGGAACCTCGTTGCTCTGTTTCACAACCAATGGTTGCGTTTTTTCTTTTTCTTTTTCTTTTAATGCGGTGCGGTGTGTGGGATGATGAAATAAGATTTTAGCACTTTGTGTTTGTTTTTCTTTTAATGCGGTGGGATGATGAAATAAAATAAGTCCATACTTCTCCTTTCCTTTCTGGTAGATTGAGGCAACCTATTATTAGAGTAGAGTGAGTGATGGATGTGGTTCTGGGTTTCACAGAAATGTCCATGCACAAAGCGATCACAGCTCCGTTGTAGTCTAGCTGGTTAGGATACTCGGCTCTCACCCGAGAGACCCGGGTTCGAGTCCCGGCAACGGAATTTTACATTGCGGGTTTTAAAATTGTTTTTGTATGGGGGAGGACAGAGCTGGAATCGGATTGTTCTTTTTTCGTTGTAACATCAACGGGGTTTCAAAACTGTTTTTGTATGTATGAGGGTCCCGGACACAGCTGGAATACATCGCGGAGAGGAGATCTTCTGGGATTTGGATTTAAATGTATTTGTATTGGAATCCAATGTAATACAAATTTAAAAATAGGTCAAGGACGATGCGTCTGCCGGGAGTCGAACCCGGGTCTATTGCTTGGAAGGCAATTATCCTAACCGTTGGACTACAAACGCTTTGCGGCAATCACCTGCTCCTGCTCACCTTCCGCACAAGGAAGGAGGCTAGCAGGCTATTACTCTCACCCTAACCGTTGGACCGCAAACGCTCTCGCTGTAACAATTATGCTAACCGTCTTGCAAACCACAAAATGTAAATGTGAGAGCGCATAGTCGATGATAATACTAAATTCCCCCTCAGATTCAAACCCCAAATCTCACGCAAACCAATGAATGAATATTATTCATTGGGCTTGTTGTTATTGGTAACACGTACATACAGAAAGACGGAAGGGAAGGCGTGGAACGTTGCAATTTATTCCCACATGCGTAACGCCAAATACATTTAGACTTTGGATAATGAAGCGGAGTGCAGTCCCTAGTGTCTCTTCGGAGACATCCGATAAAATTGGAACGATACAGAGAAGATTAGCATGGCCCCTGCGCAAGGATGACACGCACAAATCGAGAAATGGTCCAAATTTTTTTTATCTTTAATTTATTAATTAATCACATCTTATTGTCTTTTATTTATTTGTTAATTAATCTTTAATTTATTAATTAATCACATCTTATTGTCTTTTATTTATTTGTTAATTAATCATAGCTTTTTTTATTATCATCTTTTATTTATTAATTAATCACAACTTTTTAATTAATCACATCTTATTGTCTTTTATTTATTTGTTAATTAATCATAGCTTCTTTTATTATCATCTTTTATTTATTAATTAATCACAACTTTTTAATATTCATTAATCCAGTTCTTTTTATTATCGTGTTTTATTTATTGATTAATCACAACCTTTTAATTAATCACATCTTATTGTCTTTTATTTATTTATTAATTAATCATAGCTTTTTTTTATTATCGTCTTTTATTTATTAATTAATCACAACTTCTTAATATTCATTAATCCAGTTCTTTTTATTATCGTGTTTTATTTATTGATTAATCACAACCTTTTAGTATTCGTTAATCCAGTGAAAATTGATGCCAACTTTTTAATATTCACTAATCACTTTAATTAATGCCCATTTTTCATATGCATGGAATTTCATGCCATTCACCACCCCCTCGCTCATCACAAGGAATTATGATAACGAAAATGCGCTATGGTGTTTTATTAATTAATGATGCTTTTTAAGATTCATTCATCGAGTTGATTGATGCCATTTTTTAATATTCACTAATGTCCATTTTTCATATGCATGCGCTGTCCACTTTGACGACTACGTGGCTCATCGCAAGGAATTATGATAACTGAAATATGCTACCAAAATATCCATGCTTTTCTCTCTATGAGGTACTTAGATATTTGAATGGCACATCCATTCCAAGGACGCATGTTTTGGTTGGGGACTCATTCAAGGCTCTCGAGCCTAAAAACATTCAACAATATCTCACGCTACTCATTTTCCTTCTTCGATCATGGTCAAGGTGTTGTGACCCACCCTCAATGTCTAAGACTTTTTAATGGCATCCATGGGTCAACTGTAATTCCAAAGAGCCCCTAGAGAGGGCCTATGTATCGCTTTTAAACCTAAGAATCGACCTTTAGCGCCTAACGTTAATTCAACCTAAGAATCAAAGACTTGTTTTCCTCCTCTTACCATGGCACTTAAGCTCTAGAAAGTTCATTTAGGGCTTAAGGCCCATTCTTGGTTCACAACTAACCTAGACATGCTGCAAATAGCACACTTATCATCATCATCCTCATGAGCATCATCCACATCACCATCGTAATCTTCATAAAATTTCTCATGATTATCATCATTATTGTCATTGTCATCATCGTCATTAATTTCTAGATTTCCTTTACCACAATGCAATTCTTGTACCCAACATCATAGATTATCCTATTGCCATACCTTTTGGAGAAAATCAAGAATAGGGGTTTTCTTGCTAGTACCCTCGCTAATAATGATTTTTTGATACTCAAAGTGCACCTAGGATGCATGTATGAGCCTCCAACTCATGGTTAAAGGTTATGGTCAAAGTTGGCAACAATTCCCAGGAAATGATCTTTGAAGGTGATTTCTGTATGAATGAAGGTGAATCTTAAAGGATATAGAACATGGGTTTCTTGGTAGGATGCCCCAAATTGAGTAAGGTGAGGGCCATTTTTCAAAATAAGGCATGGTTTGAGATCAATGGTTGGTTATTTAATTAAGTCTTTCCTAGATTTCATGTTGTGCCCATATTTTAAAAAAAATAGCCAAATACAAATCGTGCTCATATCAGTAAAATACACAAATTAAATTGGCTTATGGTTAGAAATTAGGTTGTAATTTATTCTCAAGATATCTACTTGATTCATATTCTTTCAGATTGAGTAAATGGTATTTTTTAATTTCTTCCCAATTCCAAGATTGGGGAAATGAATTCAACATGTTCTTTTAGTTCAAAGGGTTGAGCTCTATTATTATGTAATTAGAGGTATGATATTTGATATATGACGTTGGTTGATTGCCGAGGACATTTCTCATTGGTTGTGACTTGATCTAATTGTCCTCCAAGCACGTTTCCTAGGTCGGGAAGGCCCCTCGACCCAGAGAACGTCCTATTGTTTTGTATTTTTTTTTACTTAAATTAGTTTGCAATTTTGATTTGGGTTTTATATTGTAGCATTTAGATCATCTTATTGTAGCACTTGATTTTATATTTGTAGCTATACATTTAGGTAAATTAAAGCATTTTATTTTTCCTTTGTTTTTCCATATATTTAACCATTTATTTATAGTCTTCATGTTGGTTTGATATGTTGTCTCTTGCATTTTCCAAAGAGACTGCCAATCGATTTTATTATGGTCTTTATACTTTTCCTAAATGATACCTTATTTCACATTTTAGTGATATGTTTCAGTTGATTGTGAACAATAGCTATAATTATATGATGCTCAAATCTAACCTCATTTTTTATAGCAATAACACTTAAGTTGTTAAGTTAAAGACTACTTCCTATGCCTCATAACGAGGTCTAGAACAAAGAATTAGTCATCGACTTTTAAATCTAGTTTGTTTATCAAGGATTTAATTTCCTTTAGACACAAATGGTTTATAGATTCATTAAATGGAATAGAACACAAGATCATACTATAGTTATATTCATGCATATATAAGCAATTTAGACATGATATTTAGATCAATTGAATTCTAGTCACACTTAGTACCGGTTATGCGAACAAAATGAGATTGTCTGAGCTTTCCTTCATGAATCGATTTATTGATATTTGATTATATTACATAATGATTCCTTTGCTTTACAAGTAGAATGATTCATGACTTTGATCCTGCACATACTGTGCATGCACCTTGCAAGCTTATGAGCCTCGGGTTTGCATTTAAATGTAATGGAATTTATCTCATATAAATCACCTAACAATGATGATGAAAACAATGATAAAAATCAATTAATAATGGCAAAAGTGAAGAATGTGATCACAATGATGAAAAATACTCATTGTTGTTATTTTTCTCATGATTATTGATCATTGCTTCCATTGTTATCAACATTATTGATTTTATTATCAAGGCTCTAAACTGATGCCATTATCATTATTAGTCAACCCATTTTTGACCCTATAAACTCTGCTCTTATTTCAATATTATAATCTTTTCCACGCCATTAATGGGAAAAATCCCACCTAAAGGGATACAAGGTAACTTGTTAACTATTTATTACTATTTCCAATGTTTTAATGATTTAAAGGGATTAATTAATATTATTTAGCACTAATGATGATTTTAATACAGGTCTTGTAACCCACACAACGTTCAATAATCCCCCTCCATGGTTGATATGGTTTGGGACCTCCAAAGCCAGAAACAAAACATGGGTTTTCTTTCTGGGACCTTTAGGAAGCTCTTGTGTTCATTGGATCGGCTCTGAGATTATGTTAGGTCCCTATACTACTAGTGTAACCACTTATTGTTATTAGTACAACCCCCTTATTATATTGTTGTACCCATTTAGTCCCCATATTGTTACTATTGTGCCCCATAGAATCCCACTATTGTTATTATTGTGCCCTTACATTATTATTGTTATGTTGGCTCTTATTATATTATGACCCCTTAGACTCCTATATATAGAAAGGAGGTCTTGTCATTTGTATCATCCAAGAATTGTTCATTTGTGTAATGTAAAGGAGGTTTCCCTCTTGAAGAGGCTAAATTCTAAGGCGTTTATCTCTCTTTTTGAAGGAATCCACTAAGGTTACCCACACATGATTTATTTTTATATGTATTGATAATTACTATGCCAAACACAGGGTATTTGTGGAATCCCCCTGCTTGTAACATTCGCCATGTAAAAACTATATAAAGACCCATCAGTCTGATAAGTAACAATAATATAATGTTTTAAATATATATTTTGATTGACCTAATTGCTAGGCATTTTTGAATTTTCTTATGTATTTTTGAGATAGATTAATAAAAATCCATTGTTGGTTTTTTTCGTGAAGTGAATTTGGTTTAATCCTACATGTGATTTAGTTCCTTCTCAAGAAACATGATGTTGGTTGAGAAGGGCCCAATAATTCAATCATGTTGCCTTTGTTTCATTAACTTTGTAATGTAGCTTGGTTTGTATCTCATTTACAGATCATGTATGCAACTCTTTCAATTTATACTTAAGTCACATATCGATCCTTTTCTCTTTATCTAAATTGCATACTAATAATTTATAACTAGATTTTATTTGATTCCCTTTCCTTTCATTTATCATCAGAACTATAATTAAATATTCTTCATTTCATAACCCAAATTTTGTTCTAATCCATTAAATCATAACTAGATTTGTGACTCAATTTTTTAGATGCATTGATGCTCTATTTTTGCTAATGCTTCTAATTTATTTACATTTTCAAAAGCAAGATTTACCAATGAATGACAGGGATAACATGTTGCAACTATTCATGGTTGCATGAACACCTTGTTCAATAATTGTGAAATATCATAACTTGTCAAGAAGGATCTTTGTGTTGACACCCCAGTGATCACGACATGTCTTAGAATTCCTTCCTTTCATTGCATTTACATTGATGTTTGATAGAAGTGAGATTGCTTAGAAATTATGAGGCATGCCCTCTATAATGAGTATTTGGCATTCAACTAGAATAAAAATGCCATTACAAGGTATTAGGAATCATGGATGGGTCGAGGGTCCTTGTCTATAGCCAGGTAATGGAGGGTTAACAAGAACCCCTCGCACTAAGCATTACTTCTTCGTCTCAGGCATCATGGGCGACAATTCCTCAAATCATCACGTATGACCTTTGTAGGGCATCAATCACCTATAAATTGTATAGGTTACTTATGAATCAATAATGGGTCTTGAGGAATATACTAGGTCAAGGGATGAAAACAAGGGTGTTAAAAGCTAAATGAATCTCATTAAGCTCAAATCGTATGAATAACACCTACAATCCATGAAGTTAATCAAGGTATAGCACAAGATGCATCCTCAAACAATTAGATGGGATTTTAATGGTGTCTCTTTAGCATATGATTCAAATTGGATACTTATATTGTTTTTCATCCATCTTGATGCACTCAAAGTGGAAAAAGTTGACGAATCCACTTACAGGTCCATTTTTATTAGCAAGACCCAGTTTAGCAAACTGGTGTCTGAAACCTTCCAGGAGTGTTTTGAGGCAGCAAGCGATATTTTTTGGGGTAAAAATTTTCCACCCTTGGGTGTACCTTATTTCATATTCACACGCACACACCTTTCCAACGACATTAGAATCACCTTAATTGAAGTCCATATGCAAAGGTTATGCCACTCAAAAGTTGACTTTCCTATTTTTGCCACAACAATTTGAGAGGATGCCATGTCAGCCTCCATTATTCATTTAAAATGGGTTATCCATGTGATCATGATGAAGAAGGCTCAAGAATATCCCATATTGTAACTTTATTTAAGTGTTCAGGAAGTCAAACCTAACAACTTGTAGGCTATCAGGATGTGGGCCACTGGGAGGAAAATGGGTTCCATTCCTTTCGAGTGTATTTTGCTCCATAGGATTAGAGTAGCCGAGAGGGATAGCAAGGCAACACATAGAGAGTATTTGTGCATTGCAGTAGCCCATGGGCCACATACCTTACTTCTTTGTACCTATATCTATTTTCTATTTAGCGAAAGAAAGTAGAGCAACCTCACCTTCCAGTTGGGTTTTCTTTTGAAAGGGATTTCTAGGTTATATTTTGTGTCAATAATGGTTTTTTAATTTTTATTTTTCTATTCCATATTTTATACATGATAATAATATGCATGCATACAGAATAAACAATAACTTACAAATCCAAAAATCTAAAGAGAAATAAAATGTCATTGTAGATTTTGGATTTCTAATTATAATTTATCAAATATGTTATGACAAACTATCCAATGGAATATCCATGAAAATTTATGAATCATATTGGTATCAGATCACATTGTTTGGGTATATTATGGATATTTGTAGGTGATCTAGATCAGAGAATCCAAATGCCATAAAACCCTAGTTGCAACCAACAAATCTATGAATAACCTTCACAATCTTCTATAGGAGAGGTTTTTTGCAGCTAGAAGCACATGTTGCAGATATAATCCATAATGTGATTCTCCCAATGGATACCCTGAACAATAAGTTAAAGTGTTGTGAACCATTCACAATCCCTATTCAAAATTGAAGTGAAGGTTAATATCAAATCGTATGAAGGTGATATCTATGCTCTGAAGCTAAATCAATAGTTTCAACAATTAGAAGTTTATTTTAATGATCATCATATACAGGAAGAATATAATATTTCATTTGTGTGACTAAAATTATAGGGCCATGCCCTATCTTGGTGGTAAATCCACACATAAACCTTGAGGTTTGAGGGAGATATTCTTGTGACTAAGTGGGATGAATTTAAAACTCTCATAAAGTCACAACTTTATCCTATTAGGTATGTAAAGTACTAGAGGATTTAGTGGTGCTACTTCATGGAGAAGCAAGGTCAAAGTGTATAGGAGTACACTGTGAATTTATAAAGATGACCATAATGTTAGGAATATCCCTAAAGAACCTAGATGTACTCCTCAAGGCTTTAAAGGGTCCACACATCCATTTGCGGAAGAAAATGATGGTGTTCAAGCACATATCAGTGGATGAGGCTTGTGTACATGCACAATAGTTGGAGAATAAAGGCTTGAAGAAAGGGAAATCAAGTGGATTGAAGTAGAAGTAGCATCCATATGAAGGATTGGAAGAAGAAGTGGAAAGGGGGGAAATATAAAAACATGAGGGCCGATATCAAAAACCACTAGAACCACTTTAACATTGATAGACATATAGAGGAGAGTGTTGGAAGTTGCATCCATAGCTTAACTAGAAGAACACAAATAAAGATAATAAGAAGAAGAATCTCATGGTCATTGATTCAAGAAACCAAGTTGGAAGCAACTTGGAAGTGGATGTGAATATTGTCTATACATTAGTGTAAAAGGAGGTGAATTTGACTAGCCTTTAGCAATAGGAATAGAAGGAAAATACCACGCTCTTACATATAAACATATAGGTTATAAATAATAATATAAATGTTTTGTATGACTCAAGATTGCAAAGAAATATCATTGTAGTAGAGCTAGTAAACAAATTGGGATTGGAAGTTCATGATCATCCAAGCCCATATCCATTGGGATGGGTAAATCAAGATGCAGAGACAAAGGTAACAAAAAATGCAAAATTAGTTTTGCTACTGATTTTATTGATGAAATAGAACTAGATGTAGTCCCTTGATGCATAAAGAGTGGTATTTGAAAGTCCCCACATGTACACGAGGGATGAAATATTCATGCAGAGAGACAACCAATACTGACTCGTCAAGGATGGAAAATCATTCACCAGTAAATGGTATTTTTTAATTTCTTCCCAATTCCAAGATTGGGGAAATGAATTCAACATGTTCTTTTAGTTCAAAGGGTTGAGCTCTATTATTATGTAATTAGAGGTATGATATTTGATATATGACGTTGGTTGATTGCCGAGGACATTTCTCATTGGTTTTGACTTGATCTAATTGTCCTCCAAGCACGTTTCCTAGGTCGGGAAGGCCCCTCGACCCAGAGAACGTCCTATTGTTTTGTATTTTTTTTACTTAAATTAGTTTGCAATTTTGATTTGGGTTTTATATTGTAGCATTTAGATCATCTTATTGTAGCACTTGATTTTATATTTGTAGCTATACATTTAGGTAAATTAAAGCATTTTATTTTTCCTTTGTTTTTCCATATATTTAACCATTTATTTATAGTCTTGATGTTGGTTTGATATGTTGTCTCTTGCATTTTCCAAAGAGACTGCCAATCGATTTTATTATGGTCTTTATACTTTTCCTAAATGATACCTTATTTCACATTTTAGTGATATGTTTCAGTTGATTGTGAACAATAGCTATAATTATCTGATGCTCAAATCTAACCTCATTTTTTATAGCAATAACACTTAAGTTGTTAAGTTAAAGACTACTTCCTATGCCTCATAACGAGGTCTAGAACAAAGAATTAGTCATCGACTTTTAAATCTAGTTTGTTTATCAAGGATTTAATTTCCTTTAGACACAAATGGTTTATAGATTCATTAAATGGAATAGAACACAAGATCATACTATAGTTATATTCATGCATATATAAGCAATTTAGACATGATATTTAGATCAATTGAATTCTAGTCACACTTAGTACCGGTTATGCGAACAAAATGATATTGTCTGAGCTTTCCTTCATGAATCGATTTAGTGATATTTGATTATATTACATAATGATTCCTTTGCTTTACAAGTAGAATGATTCATGAGCTTTGATCCTGCACATACTGTGCATGCACCTTGCAAGCTTATGAGCCTCGGGTTTGCATTTAAATGTAATGGAATTTATCTCATATAAATCACCTAACAATGATGATGAAAACAATGATAAAAATCAATTAATAATGGCAAAAGTGAAGAATGTGATCACAATGATGAAAAATACTCATTGTTGTTATTTTTCTCATGATTATTGATCATTGCTTCCATTGTTATCAACATTATTGATTTTATTATCAAGGCTCTAAACTGATGCCATTATCATTATTAGTCAACCCATTTTTGACCCTATAAACTCTGCTCTTATTTAAATATTATAATCTTTTCCACGCCATTAATGGGAAAAATCCCACCTAAAGGGATACAAGGTAACTTGTTAACTATTTATTACTATTTCCAATGTTTTAATGATTTAAATGGATTAATTAATATTATTTAGCACTAATGATGATTTTAATCTAGGTCTTATAACCCACACAACGTTCAATAATCTCTCTCCATGGTTGATATGGTTTTGGATCTCCAAAGCCAAAAACAAAACATGGGTTTTCTTTCTGGCACCTTTAGGAAGCTCTTGTGTTCATCGGATCGGCTCTGAGTTTATTGAAGGAAGCATTAGTCACTAGTAAACATCACGGTCAACAAACCTCAAAATGGAGCATTTAAAAAGGGTAATTGGTCCTATGCAATAACTCACACAAATTCACATTCCTCCAAAGATTTGCAGTTTGTGTGATTTTGATTCAATTCTAAAATTGCATGGAAATCCACCAAGATTACCCAACATGATTTATTTTGATATGTATTGATAATTTGTATGCAAAACACAAGGTATTCATGGACTCCACCTCATCGTTACTTTCACCATGTAAAAACTATATAACTTGACCCTTTCGTATTGTAAATATCCATCAGTTTGATAAGTAACTATAGTATAGTGCTTTAAATATATATTTTCATTGATCTAATTGCTAGGTAGTTTTGCATCTTCTTATGTATTTTTTGAGATAGATTAATATAAATCCATTGCTGGTGTTTTTTGAGAGATGATTTTGGCTTAATCCGACATGTGATTTAGTTCCTTCTCAAGAAATGTGATGTTGGTTGAGAAGGGCCCAACAATTCAACCATGTTGCCCCTATTTCATTAACTTCGTAATGTAACTTGGTTTGTATCATATTTACAGATCATGTGAGTAACTCTTTCAATTTATATTTAAGTTGCATATCGATCCTTTTCTCTGTATCTAAATTTCATACTAATAATTTATAACTAGATTGTATTTGATTACTTGTCCTTTGATTTATGATAAAAATTATAATTAGATATTATTTCATTTCATAACCAAAATTTTGTTCTAATCCTCTGACTCATAATTAGATTTGTGATTCAATTTTTTAGATGCATTGATGCTATATTTTGTTTACTACTTATGAGTTACTTTCATTTGCAAAAGAAATATTGACCACTTAATGGAAGGGATAACATGTTGCAACTCTTCATGGTTGTGTGAACACCTTCTTCAATAATCGTGAAATATCATAAATTGTCAAGAAGGAGCTTTTTGTTAGCACCCAAGCGATCACGATATCTCTTGGAATTCCTTCCTTTCCTTGGATTTATGTTGATGTTTGATAGCAATGATATTTCTTAGAAAATATGACGCATGCCCTCTATAGTGAGTATTTGGCATTTAACTAGAATAAAAATTCCATTGCAAGGTATTAGGAATCATGGATGGGTCTAGGGTCCTTGAATATAGTTAGGAATTGGAGGGAAACAATAACCCCCACAGTGAGCCTTACTTCTTAGACTCAGGCATCATGGATGGCAACTCCTCAAACCATCACATATGACCTTTGTAGGGCATTAATCACATTTAAATATGGTATTTGCAGCATGTATAGGTTATTTATGAACCAATAATGGGTCTTGAGGAATATCCTAGGTCAAGGGATGACAACAAGGGTGTTAAACCCTAAATGAATCTTATTAAGCTCATATCGTATGAATAGCACCTACAACCCATGAAGTTAATCAAGCTATAGCACAAGATGCATCCTAAAACCATTAGATGGGACTTTTATGGTGTATCTTTGGCATATTATCCAAATTGGATCCTTATATTCTTTTTAATCCATCTTGATGCACTCAAAGTCGAAAATGTGGAGGCATCCACTTATGGGGCCATTTTTATCAGTAGGACCCAGTTTAGAAAATTGGTGTCTAAAACCTTCCAAGAGTGTTTTGAGGCATCAAATGATGTTTTTTGGGGTAAAAATTTTCTGCCCTTGGGTGTACCGTTTTTCATATTCATACACATACACCTTTCCAACAACATAAGAATCACCTCAATTGAAGTTCATATGCAAAATTTATGCCACTCGGAAGTTGACCTTCCTATTTTGGCTACAATAATTTGAGAGGATGCCACATCAACCTCTTTTATTCATTGAAAATGGGTTATCCATGTGATCATGATGAATAAGGCTCAAGAAGATTCCATATGGTAACTTTTTTTAAGAGTTGAGGGAGTCAAACCTAACCACTAGTAGTCTATGAGGATGTGGGCCACTAGGAGGAAAATGGGTTCCATTCTTTTTGAGTGTATCTTGTTCCATAGACTAGAAAAGTAACCGAGAGGGATAGGGAGACAACATATAGAGAGGATTTTTGCACTGAGGTAGCCCAAAGGCCAAAAACCTTACTTATTTGTACCTGTAGCTATTTTTTATTCAAAGAAATAGCCCAGAGCGACCTCACCTTCTAGTTGGGTTTTCTTCCGAATGGGATTTCTAGGTTATATCTTGTGTCAATAATAGTTTTCGATTTTTTATTTTTATATTCCATATTTTATACATAATTATAATTTGCATGCATAGACAATAAAAAATAACTTACAAATCCAAAAATCTAAAGAGAAATAAAACGTCACTGTATATTTTGGATTTTTAAGTATAATTTTTCAAATTTGTTATGACAAACTATCTAGTGGAATATCAACGAAAATTTATGAATCATATTGTTATCAAATCGTGTTTCTTTGGGTATATTATGGATATTTTTAGGTGATCTAGATTGGAGAAGACATATATCATAAAACCCTAGTCACGAGCAACGAATCTGTGACGCAACCTTCGTAATCTTATAGAGGATAAGATTTTGCAGCTGGAAGCACAAGTTACAAATATAAGCCATAATGTGATTCTCGAAATGGAGACCCTGAAAAATAAGCTCGAGCTATTCGACGAAGATGGGGGTTCTAATGCAGATGTCTAATCACAAGGGATATCGAGAGATCAGGAAGAAATAGAGAATGAGTTGAAGAAAGGAACAAAAAACAATCAACCTAGTTCGAGTGTTGTGAACCATTCACAATCCCTATTCAAAATGGAAGTGAAGGTCAATATCAAGTCGTACTAAGGTGATATCGATACTAGGAATATAAATCACTAGTTTCAACAATTAGAAGTTTATTTCAATGATCATCATATACAGGAAGAATATAATATTTCATTTGTGTGACTAAAATTAGAGGGCCATTCCGTGTCCTAGTGGGAAAGCCACACAAAAAACTTGACATTGGAGGGAGATATTCTAGCGACTAAGTGGGATGAATTTAAAATTCTCATAAAGTCACAATTTACCCTATTAGGTATGTTAAGGACTAGTGGATTTTATGGCACTACTTCATGGAGAAGTAAGGGCAAAGTGTATAGGAGTACACTACAAAATTTAAAAAGTTGGCTATAATGTTGGGTATATCCCCAAAGAACCTAAATGTACTTCTCAAGTATGTAGGGGGTCCACACATCCATCTGTGGAAGAAAATGATGATGTTCAAGCACATACCGATGGATGAGGCTTGTGTACATGCACAATACTTGGAGAATCAAGGCTTGAAGAAAGGGAAATAAGTGGATTTAAGTAGAAGGAGCACCCATATGCTTCTAAGGATGGGAAGAAGAAGTGGAAAGGGGGAAAAGATAAAAACATGAGGGCCATAACGCACTAGTGCAAATATCTCAACAACCACTACAACAACTTTAACATTGATAGAAATATAGAGGAGAGTGTTGGAGGTTGCATCCATAGCTTAACTAGAAGAACAAAAAGAAAGATAATAATAAGAAGAATCTCATGGCCATTGATTCAAGAAACCATGTTGGAATCAACTCGGATGTGGATGAGAAGATTGTCCATACATTAGTGTAAAAGGAGTGAATTTGACTAGCCTTTAGAAATAATAATAGAAAGAAAATACCATTCATATAAAGACATAGGTTATAAAGACTAATATTAATGCTCTGTTTGACTAAATATCACAAATTAACATCATTGCATTAGAACTGGTCAATAAATTAGGATTGGAAGTTCATGATCATCCAAGCCCATATCCATTGTGATGGGTAGATAAGGTAGTAGAGGCAAAGGTAACAAAAAAAATGAAAAATTAGTTTTGTTACTAATTTTATTGATGAAGTAGAACTAGAAGTAGTCCCTTGATACATACATAGAGGTGTTTGGAAGTCCTTGCATGTAAATGAGGGATGCAATATTCATGCGGTGAGACAATCAATACTGACTCGTCAAGGATGGAAAATCATTCACCATCAATGCACATAGATTCAAGAAAAAATTTTCACTAGGAAGTTCCAACTAAGACAAGAAACTCATCAGTTACAAACAGAAGTGCGTCTTACTTTTTTTAAGAGAAAAATAGTTTGTAGAAGATTCAGTAAGAGAAAAGGCATCCTTGGAGGGGTGTAATAAGAAATAAAAAAATCAACTGGAAGAGTTGCTACATGCATACAATGATGTGCTCCAAGAGCCTATAGGGATACCACTCAAGAGGGAAGTGGAGTACAAGATCCAACTATTGTCAGATTCCCCATTGCTAAACATTGGGTTGTACAAGAAGTTTGTTATAGAAGCAAGTGAGGTGAAGAATTAATTGCAAAAAATACTAGAACAAGGTTTCATTTGACCAAGTATGTCACCATGTGGGTCACCCATCATCATTGTGCCAAAGAAGGATGGGACTTGGTGAATGTGTATATATTATAGGGTGTTGAACAATATTACACTCAAGAATAGGCACCCACAACCCAAAATAGATGATATGTTGGACAAGTGCAACAAGAAAAATGCTTCACTAAACTAGACATAAAGTTTGGATATCACTAGGTTTGAGTCAAAGAAGAAGATACCTCAGAGACCGGCTTTAAAACTAGGAAATTTTTGTTTGACTGGTTGATTATGCCATTCGAACTATGCAATGCACCAACTACATCTTTTAGGTTAATGAATGATATATTACACCCTTTTATAGATTCATTTGTTATTGCCCATTTGGATGATTTACTAGTATACAGTGCCACCTGGGAGGATCACATCTCACATTTGACATAAGCGGTAGAGACATTAAACGAGCACTAGCCTCTAGAAAATGTCAAGAAGTGTGAGTTTTCATAACAGTCTTTGGTGTATCTAGTGTATGTGGTAGGTGAAGAGCTGAAGATAGATCCCACCAAAATGGATACCATCGTGAAATGGCCAACCTACTAATGTTTATGATGTTAGGATTTTTGTTGGGGGAGCACAATACTTGTGGAAAATCATAGCCTCATTTTTAGTGGTATCATTTGTTGATTTTTCATAGGTATTCTATATGATAATTACTTCTAATTATTTTTACCTTAAGTATCATTGTATTCACATTAATCATTAAGAAATTACACACAACATCTTCAACGGTGGAACAAAATTAATAGTAGGATCATAAAGATATAGCCAAACACGCAATACAAACATTTTACATTGGGAAAACCCACATGGGGGAAAACCCAACAACCTTTTCCTTAGAGAAATTATGTAATTCAAAAATACATGGAATATTATATTTTAGTCAACAATCAAACTAACAAATAACAAATCCCATGTCAAACCTAGTCAAAATTCTATCTAGATATAAGTCTGCTCAGAATTTTGGTTTACTCAATAATTTAGCCTCCTTTGTTGAATAGATCTACCTCAGAGAAATCGTCTACTTCAAAGCTACTTTTATCTGTCTCATAAGACTTCTTCCTTTTAGAGAAACTCAAAATCCCTTTTGCTCCTTTGATGATACACAAAGGATCCGAATTGGTTGCACTTTGGAGGAATATGAGTAGTGTATTTATAAAGGTTAAGAGTGTCCCAAGGGTCACACTTACTAGACTGTTGGGCCAAATTTATCTTTATGAAGGCTGAATTAACATTGTGAGGATATAAAATTAAATTTTAATAATTTAAATTCACTTTGTTGAAACAGGCGTGAAGAACATGTCTTGATTTTGTCTTTACATAAATTTGAAGGGTTAAAATATAGATTATGAAGACCAACAATTGCTACAAAATTT
Source organism: Pinus taeda (assembly GCA_000404065.3). Classification (NCBI taxonomy): domain Eukaryota; kingdom Viridiplantae; phylum Streptophyta; class Pinopsida; order Pinales; family Pinaceae; genus Pinus; species Pinus taeda. The sequence goes on from APFE030984983.1 coordinate 16,280, forward strand.
CAACACTCCCTCTTAGCTATGGAGGTATTCATAATAACTATCTAGATGTTCTCTTATTGAAAATTTTCTCTAATAAAATGTTCATAACTTATCATAAACATCAACATCATTCTATTACCATAATCTTGGTCAACAATCCTGTCTCAAGGTAAATCATCATCATCACTTATTTACCATAATTTTGGTCGGTACCTCTAACTTACGATGTGTCATCACCATAATTGGTCAGTAATCCTCACCTCTGGTACATCATTAGAATCAAATAGTCATCATATTTCTTGTTGTTACCTCTGAGCTATTGTGTATCATCACCATAATCCTAGTCGGAGCTCTTGACCTAGATTAGTCTTGGTTCACTATCAATCTATTCAATATCTTTGACTCATGGTGAATCTCCAAAGGCCTCACTCGTCATGAGAAATTTTGGGCCTAATGCTAAATGTGCTCATTCAACCTATTTGGAGAGTCTAAGCCCGACGATGAAAGGCACCCAATCAAATGCGTGATTATGGGCCTCTAGGACCATTCTTCCTAATTCTAGTCAACATAATTTACACAAGAAGAATTATTGTCCTTTTTCGAAATATTCTCCCTAATTCTAGTCAATATATTTGACCCAAAGAGAATGATTGTCTAAACTAAATCTAAACTAAATCATCATCATGATGTGCTCTTCCTATCTTTAGCACTCTTTGCCCAATCTAAATATGTATATTTCAGTAGTTTCCCTTCATAACTTCAATCCATGTCCGATTGTACCATTCAAGTACTTCAACACATGTTGAGCCACATGCCTTGGATCAACCATAAATAGATCAACTTCCTTCACTAGATCCATCACAACAACTTATTTTCAGTCACCCTTACTAGGTTCTCCCTCTAGCACTAAGAAAAATCCTGCTATAGCAATCATAGCGGCTACCACTGTTGCTTCCTATACACTAAATCGTATATGCTATCTAACATGGTCCACTAGTAGAGGGAATATTGCTCTCTCTATCATGGAATAAATTTCTACTCCCTATGTCAAATGAGTCCTTCTACTTAATCCATATAATAACAAGATCAACCTTGATCCATTAATCCAAATATACACATTCTTAGGTGTTTATACAAAGCCTTCTTTTGTTGCAAACATTGTTGTTTTATCATATCATATGACAAAATTTTATGATTTTTGTTCTCCATAAAAAATGAATTTGGAAATTTTTGGTTTGTCAAAGAGAATTCTTATTACTTTCGACCTTTTATCCAAAAATTTGTTTTAAAAAAAAAAAAAAAAAAAAAAAAAAAAAACATTGGGTTGGAAGCCTAAATCTCCTAGTTCCTCTTCCATGCCACAACTCCATCAAAGTACACTTATTAAAATCACAAGGAAGCGCCACACAATGGCGTTGAGAGGAGGGACGAAAAGCTATTTTCACAACACATTGACAAGTGACACAAATGATGTTGTATATAAAATGCATTTTTGGTTAACCAATATGGAGCTATTTAAAATAAAACAAACATCATCCATGTTAAGCCTCACAACATAAATCAAGTGTTGGAATCACCCTGTTTGTTCTCCACCTATAGGTGTTCCTATACCAGTCTTTGAGTAGCTTCTACCTTGAATTTTACACCTCGACTATAGAAATACATAGAAATCATAGATAGGTGGAGTTATGGGTCTTGAAGCCTTGGTTGGGAAGGCTCATTTAAGGGGAGAACAATAACCTATCGTAATCTAAAGCATGTGGTTATGAGAATCACACCCAAGTATTCTTTAGAGGCAGAAAATAATGTTATTTTAGTTTCTTCTCACATGTATACAATCTTCTCATCTAGACGTGCAAGTGATTGCATTTGTGGAATCCGCCAATTCAAGTTATTGATTTGGATGATATGGGTGTAGGAGGAAAGTCAAGCTTGTTTTAGGGTGGTCCTCAACCTTGGATTATAGAAACCTTTTGTTGTGTGGCCAAACACCCATCTTCTCAGATAAATTCCCAAGATATATTTCATTCTGAAGTGATAAAATTTGCCAATAACTTCCAATTTTACAACGAGGTTGCATGGCTATCTGGTCTTGATTTTTCTTACATGGACTTCACAACATTTTATCATATGGGAACGAAAAATTGTAACTTATGTAGCCTATTTCCCTTCAACATCTTGTAGAAAATATGCTCACTTTATTACTCAAGTTTTAAACTCACCTCATTTGCAAAACCAAAAAACAAAAAAATAAATGAGAAGGGTTCTAAATAGTTCCAGGTAGTCTATTTTGATGCACTGGGAAAATACATGATTATCTATTCTCAAAAGTTTGCAAATGCACTATACTTCTCAGTTATTTTGCAGTTTTTGTTTCTTTGGACTGCTTTATTGGTTTAGAGAGGAGTTCGAGAAGTGATGTCCCTCTCCTTATCATGCTTGAGTATTTTGATGACATGAGCCCTATCTTTAAGATTTTATTCCTTAATCGATTTCCTCTTACCACATTTATGTTTATAATCATTTCCCTATATAGAAAATAACTAGTTATTGGTAGTCTTATTCAGTGCACCTACATTACTTGGGGATGTTTTTGGTAATCTCTTGGGATACATTACGCTGCAAAGGTAGTTGTTACAACTAGGGAAGAAAAAAAATGAGTTTCATAGCAATGAGGGTATTAGTAAATATCAATTGGATTCCATCAAGTGGGAAGCACAAAGGTGGTTACTTAAAGTTTTCCTACTTTAGTGGCTATTAATGTTGATGTTAGGAATTTGTGTTAAATCTGGTTCTTCATTCATACCTTTTATTTAGCTTGTTTAACCAACAATAGCCTATGGTTTAACAGAAGCAATTTTGTCATGATTGAAAAATCTTCGAGATTTGAAACCTTCATCATTAATTCTTGGCCTCATATTACCTGTGGTTCTCACTACTAGTGTATTTATACAATGTTGAAGAATATTGTTAGAACTATAATTAGCTTCGATAGAAATCCAGGTGTCAGTCTAGAATGGTTTGTCTTCTATTTTTTTATCTGATTCCATATGCACATTCTTTAGATATTGGCAAAATCGTAAATGTTTCCCATGTTTTGGAGGAAACAAGAAATAAGCAAAATCACTCTCAACTCAAATCCTATATTTCACTATCCTCTGTGACACCAGGAAAACTAACATAGGAAATAAAACATATGAAAGATGAAAATTTTATTTGTGGAAAAGGCAAGCTTGTTGATTTGTTACCTATTTTGTGGAATAAGGTTGTGTCGGTTTGAATGGTACTGGTGATGGATGGAGTGAAATAGATTTCCAATCATATAGGTTGAATATGATAATATAAGTGAAGCTATAAGAGAGATAATTCTTTCTGTTGATATGAAGGTTTCCAATCTTTGGGTTATTACAATCAATGATATGGACATAACAAGATTCGTGCTAGAAATGGTAAAAACACAAAAAGGTACTTGTGAAACTTTGATTCCAAGAGATAGACATCATTGAAGTTGATGTCTGGCATATAGTATGATTTGCAAACAACATGATGGAATTGACTGGCCAATTTCGACTACAAATATTTTATTGATTGAAGTTAAGGTAAGGAATATATTGATTGCTATTGGTGTTGGTATACAAAGCCTTGTCATAAGAGGAAATATAATGGCTACCCTTCCTTTACCATTAGCAGAACTTGTGAGTCTAACAATAGCATCTAAGATAGTTGGAAGGTTAACAACTAATTTAAAGTCTATACTCCCTACATATCCGAGAAATATAGACAATCCACATGTTACTTGTCCAAAATCAACAAAATACGACGAGTTGATGTAATCAACTTTTAATTATCGAGAGAGAGGATCAAAGTTATATTATGAAACCACAGACAGATAAAATCGACGGTTCTGATTTATTACGCTACCCCTCACCTCAATTTTCAAAAACCACTATTGGAGGGGTGCAAAGTGGTTTTATGGTTTTCTAAAACCAGTTGTGGATTTCCTTGGCGTGTGCCTAGTGGAACCCAAGACCCATGCACAATTTCCAACTTCCACCAAGGCCCACATGCATCTAGCGCAGCTTAGATGTGACAAATGACCGAAATCATGAGTCCACGGTGATCTTTAGATTGGTTTATAGATTATTTGGGTCCATTCGATGTTATTCATTTATTTAAACTGTTGAAAAAGCCATGCATGAATATTGTAATTTTTTTAACAGGGTCGAGGGTCGAGTCCTATTTTATTAAAAGCATATGTATATAT